>CAXBUK010000094.1:0-54000 GCA_963978885.1 Nemotelus pantherinus | reverse complement strand
ATTTGCGTTCACCTGCAAAACCAGTGAGTGCAAAACGCAATGCATGCTGACATTCATACCCAAAAAAAAGCCTTTATCATCCGGAAGTAAACACGCCTTCTTTCCGTACTTTCATATAATTTAACTGAAACTTTTGCTTTTCGTTTTCGACTTGAATCCGAATAATATTTAAAAAGTTGTATTTCCCTTGCAATTCATTTTCGAACATCAATTGAACGAAATGTCATAACGGCCGCCAAAAATGTGAACGGCAAGATATCTATCTGCATGTAAATCTTTTTACAAAAGACAAATGGTTACTCACTGTGTTGTTGTTTTGTGACATCCTTTCTTGTTTTTTCGATCACTTCACTAACTGAACTTCACATTTACCATCACTGTCATCGAAACGCGTCCATAAAATTTTAGAAAAAAACATTCGATCCGGGTCGCGTCTATGCACCTACATCTATGCACGCTCGTGCATAGAAGAGCTCGTGCCGTCGCGATCTTGGTTCTTTCGATTTCGACTGCCATTTCCGATCTCAAATCGGAAGGGGTAAACAAACGACATGTTGCTTGGGTGATTGGATTCGTAACAGTTCGAATTGGGTGAACTTGGATACTTGTGCCCATGAATTAGTGTAGTCGCTCACCGCAAGGGGCACATCGATTAGTAAGGTGAATTTTGCAACACTTCTAACGAACTCAAACTGTGCGTTATGTGGACGAAAATGACAGAATGAAGGGGGAGGAATGGAGGAAAATTTGAGGTGGTATTGGTGGCGAAAAATAGATAAATCGTTATGTATGTGACGAATAATGTAAATTCGATAAAAGGTATATATGTACGTAGGTGAATGAAAATAGTAGAAGAGAAAAGTGGGAATATGCTGAGACGTTTCATAAAACGATAAATGTTAAAAATTTGTTGAGTAAGTGCAAGTTATGCGATTCAAGCGGGAGTATATGAAAATGCGTAGAAGTACAAAATGCTAGTATTTACAAGAGTAAAAAAATTTAATTATTTAAAAAATCAAACTTCGATGACGGATTGGAAATTATCTCCACCCGATGTGCTTGCAAACTGATAAGTATTCCATATTAGCAATTGCGGTTAGGGTCAAAGTTTTCAATTTGTGTTCTCACTAGTAAAAGTGTTTTAATGTATGTGGCTTTTGAAACTTTTCGGAAAAAAGTTTGCAGGATAAGTAACAAAAAATGTTGCTGTAAATGCATATAATCTAATCATTAATTCAGCGATATATGCAACATCTAAGTTTTTATCTGTATCCATGATGCATAGTGATGAAAACTTTATTTGAGAGGCGTAGCTATTGATTGAAAATATAGCAAACTAATGGGTTGCAAGTAACAAGCAAATAACTTGCATCCACACCGCATGAGCCGATTAATAGATAAAATATTATAATTTATAGTTACAATTTCTTAATAAAATGTTACTTAATTTTGGCATACAAATTGCAGAGTTTAATAACGTCAAACGTGCCATATTAATTGCTCTTAATCCGATAGAATATGTATTTTAAATTAACCTAATGAATATTTTTTAGAATTGAATAATAAAAGTAAGAAACGCAGTTCAAAGCATTGTTTGATTCATAAATTGTAATGTATTTATCCAGGTGTGGCTGAAATACTAAGGTTGTTAAGTAAAAGGTTCGCAAAAGTGGAATTGATTAACGATCTATCGATCGTTTGTTGCTATTGTAACGAATATGAAACACTTTTATAAGCAATAATTTTTATTTCCACTAAAAACTCTTTAATTAAAGTCATATAACAATCGACAAAACCTACTTTTCGAAGATAATTTAAAAGCGGTCTGATTTTTTTTTACTGATATTATAAAGCTTACAAAACGATGATTTGGATCGAGTTTTGTTTGACTAAATTCGTTTCCAGTAGCACTCAAACAAATAATATAATTTTTTTTGTTAAATGCTCAATGAATAAAAGGTTGTTGAGTATAATAATAAATGGAATTGGGTGTATCATGTGCAGTACTTTAGGTTCAAGTTGAATCCGTTTTTACTGTAATTAATTTAATTATCATGGAAATGTATGTAGATATTTTATAACATTGCACACTGGTTACAGTTTCCCGATGTGCCAGCTAGTAGGCAAATTATTGCTTTAAGACTAAAGAAAAAGATGTAATCTGCTATGAATGTGCATATAAGCAACATGCAAGATTGATGAGATCTAACAGGGTAGTAGCAAAGACGTTGACTCTATGATGCATGCGCGTTTGCACGTAAAATTGAATGGAAACGAAATAAATTTAGGGTAAGAAATCAGTTATTAATATTCTATGTGATTTTTGAAGAATACTGGTGAATATATGAGAGCAAAGAATCACTAGGATGGAAGAATTCATAGAATGAATGGCTACTAGTTTCGAAAGTATGCACTGTTTCTCAAAAAATCAATAATCTCCCACTGCAAGTGGGCACATTAGTTAGACATACACTATGGGCTTAGTTAAATTTGAATTTTTGATCGTCCCATAGTTAGAAAACAATTCTATTTGAATATGGTAATTTCACACTAACGTTTAGAAAAATCTTCTTTTTGATAACCGACAGAGAAATTTAAAGATGAAATAGCTCGACATCGCCAGAAACCAATAAACATGTTATTCAATAAGGACATAATAATTCACCGAAAAATCACCGTTGTACGTGAACACGTCATCCGATTGAGCTGAAATACTCAAGATACAGTGGTATATATGTGGAACAGGTTCTAGTTTCACCAAATGTTGGCTATCTTTAGTGCTTTGGCACCGGCTGCCATTTAATTGATATTTTAAGTGATCTTAAAGTTCTAACAACAAATAAATTTTCAAAAAACCAAGTATGCGAAATACATTTTTGAACGTATTTCAAACAGGCATATAGGTTTTTGATGTTACATTACGCTATCATTTAAACAAAATTATAAGCCTATGTGTTCACTAAGCTCCCGCTAGGAGTGGCGTGAAATTGGCTGCAATGAATCCATCACTGCAAACGTGATCGCGGAAGTCACGTGAACAAAATTTAATTTCAGACTTCAAAATAACATGTGTACTACATTCGGAATAAATTTCAGCCCCCTATGTTAATAATTCTGTGTTTTATTTAAATACAAAATTATTGTCTTTATTTTTAAACCCCTGTATATAAGCTAACATTCCGATGGCATTAATGCTGTATTTTAATCATATCTTGCGGTCTCGCAGTCATAGTTGGTGAACGGTTCGGGTTATATCGTGATACCTTTGATTTTGATAGTTTTGATTTCAAATATTTAAGTTCGTGGAAAAAGAGAAGAAATGCAAATATAAATGCAAATTTATTTTTCTTTTTCAATATATTCGCCTGGTACTCCAATATATATAGTTTATCATCCACCTTCTCAAAAATGTTTTGTCTTTATCGGAAAGGTATGCCGAAGTCGCAACCTTCACTTCGTCGTTGGAAAACTTCTTTCCACAACATTTTTTTTTTTCAATTTTGGGAAAAAATAATAATCGCCGGGAGCCATATCATGGCTGTAGAATGGGTGATGTAAAATATCGAGCCCACTTTATGCAGGGCAGTAAACGAAAAACTACTCCTGCAAACAGGCTCGTTGTCGTGCTTTGGTCAATTTTCTTTTTCTCTTTGATGGCTTCTTTCAACTTTTGTAGAATTGAAGCGTAGTATTCTATAGTTGTGGAGACGACTTTGTTTTTAAAATCTATCAACAGCATCCCCTCTGAGTTCTATCAACAGTATCCCTTCTGAGTCATCTGCCATGACTTTTCCAGCAGATGGTGACACCTTGAATTTCTTTGGGGGTGGTGTGCGTATTTGTGTCACTGCATAGAACCTTGTTTGGACTCAGGATTGTAATGATCAATCCAAGTTTTGTCTCCAGTAGCGATTCGACTCAATACTCCACCCTCGTCTTTACTACACCTTGCACTACATCTTATTCATGCCAGGATGATTTGTATAATATTTCAAATGGTTGTATCTGCTACTGCAAGCATTTCTGCGAGCTGTTTCTTTTTGAGTATTGCATCTATCACTTTTCGACTTTTTGAGCAATATTCGGAGTGGTCACTTAGTTTGGCCGTCCTGCTCGTGGTTTCAAAAGACAAATTAGAAAGGATGCCATCTTTTCCATTATGATTTGAGCCTACTTTCCTTGTTTGGCGAAGATCTTTATAACAGTGTGGTACTCGATTGTATTTTACTCTTTCTTCCAGATTGAGTTGCTTGGTCGGCGAAGGTTCAAAAACTAATGGCTCGATCAAAATAAAACTTGCAATTGATACTTATAATACGTCTCTGAAGCCATAATTTTTCATTAAACTACCCCCATTAATGATCTACCTGCTCAATTCGCGAACTTGATGACCCACCTTTGTAGTTATTAATACTGTAGCTTAAGTTACATTGGGAAAATATTGTACCGTTCAATTACACAAATCATTTTAAATGATTAAATGATGATTGAATAAATATTCTGCTGACTTATGCAGCGTGTGTATAGGTTTAGGGCGCATGATCAGGATTCTCGTCATCAGTCTACAGCTCAATTCCGGCACATGACACACAGCTTTTTTCTTCATTGCATATATTATATTGTTACCCACCCCGCCTAATTGGGGGGGGGTAGTGACCCTCGGCTTGGTCCGTTTGGGTCCCGGGTTGCTCAGAAGACTGGGCGTGGGCGCCACTCACTCACCCCAATAATGGACCACGAGCCGCCGAGTGAGCTTACGGCTCACCGAGGTCAAAAGTACCTGGTATGGGGGTCGCCGCGGCGTATAGCACGACCCCTCTATTTCTTTCAACCACCGACCCACTTAATCACGTAACAATCACCGTTCTGCCTCCCTGTACCACGAGTATGAACGACGCCGTAGTTTCGAATCAAAATCTTAATTTTTATAATTCCCGTGTTCTAGCGTTTATCGTTACACAAAATTTCTTCAAATCTAGACGTCTTATACTACGTTCGATTGATCTTTTCTACCGTTTCGCTATTTGAAAATTCCACCACTCCACTATGACAGACTATTTAACTTTACAAAGTATTCTCAAAATTTTTTGATACTACTAACGTTCCGAAAGTTTATCTTATTCTTTGATGACGTTAGATGCGAGAGATAATTAAAATAAAAGCTTACAATTAGTTTAAACTATGCACTAACCTTCTTGCCGCCTGTCTCGAGCGTCACGTGGATCACGGGTTTGATCCCCGCCGAAATCGTACTAGAAAATATAATTGAACTACTTAAACTAAATACTTATCGGACTTGTTTTTGAAACCGACGATCGAACGTTTGTCACTGACAGTCCTATGAACTAGTAGATGTTATAAGTGTCAGAAATTTGGGCACACTGCAGTTAATTGCAAAAGCCAGATAGATGTTTGTGCGAAATGTGCAGAACACCATAGCACGTCTGTTTGCAACTCGCATATGCTCAAATGTACGAACTGCTCACTGGCTGGTAATAACAAATCTTCGCATCCATCCTTTAGTAGAGAATGCCCAGAATATCTCAAGAGGAAAATATCGGTTCAAAGAAAAATTAATTACCTGATTACGGAAATATAATCATGAATAATATAAGTCTAGAAATATTTTACGCGAATATCAGAAGTATTAGGAATAAATTTACTGACCTTGAGATATTCTGCAATTCTAAGCCTAAGTTAGATGTAGTGATTCTTAATGAGACTTGGATCTCTAGTGATGAAATTGGTTTATTTAACTTAGATAGATTTGTCTCTATCCATAATTGCAGAAGAGATCATGCCCAAGGAGGTGGCACTGCCATTTGCATTAATAAAAGGACTCAGCATAAGCTGCTTCATTATGATAGTAGATATCACACTATCATTATTTCTATAGAATGTGACATTCGGTCAATCCACTTACGAACTTTCTATAGAACGCAGCATGATGAGGCTGAAGACTTTATTGACTATGTGGATGCTTTGTATCAAAGGTTTAATAACTTGATAGTTGTCGCCGATACCAATATAGATGCCATTAATATAAACAATAGTATATCTGTTAACTATAATAATATGTTGGCAATGAACAACGTTGTACTGCTAAATTGTAACCCTACCAGAATTACATCAAGCTCAGCTACTCTATTAGACCATGTAACAGCTTCTGTCAACACTCAATCTGTTGCTTTTAAAGTAGAATACTCAGAATGGCCAGATTTAGATCATCATACTTTGTATATAACAGCATCTGGTATTAAAAAGCAATTGCAGTCTACAGTTAAAAAGAAAATTTCAGTTTTAGATAAACGACTATATGTTGATTTGGTGCTAAAGAAGCTTAATGAAACGCATGGTGAAATTTCTTTTATAAACATAATTACTATTATTCAAGATGCAAAACAATCGGCTTCAACTATTAAGGAAATCAGAGTTAGGAGAGGCAACAATTGGATTACGAAAGATTTAATTAAGGAAATGGATAAAAAGAAAATGTTATATAAAAAAATGAGAATGAATCCAAGTGATGCCAATCTTACTTCTGAATACAGATCCCTGAAGAATAGAGTATGTTCCATGATCAGAATTGCTAAGAAAGACTATGTTAGAAGACAACTTATTTCTGCTGAGGGTGACGTTAGGAGAGTTTGGAAATTCATCAACCAAGAACTCTTACTAGGCAATAAGATAAACAAATCTAACTCTCACATCTCTGCCGATAATCTCGTTGATCATTTCAGCTCTATAGGTGAAAAACTTACTGAGGACTTAAAAGTGAAGTTTAACGTTGACAATTTTGAAAGGCAGAACATTCCGTTGAACTCAAAGTCTCTTTTTTTCGAGCCTACTGACCCTGATGAAGTATTTGCCATAATTAGCTCATTGAAGAATTCTTCACCTGGAACTGATGGAATAACTTCCGAAAACTTGAAATTAGTCGCTACTCAGATTTCACCTTATATTTCTGCAATCATTAACAATCACATTAGCAAAGGTGAATTCCATACAGAGCTGAAAGATACCATGATTGTCCCTATTCATAAATCAGGTGATGATTTAGATCCTTCTAATTACAGGCCAATCGCTTTAATAAGTTCGTTTAGCAAAATTTTCGAAAAAATTATCAACAAAAGACTAGTCAAGTTTATAGAAAATAGTGTAGGATTTGATACACACCAATAGGGTTTTTTTTTACAAAAAAGTAACACAACATCAGCAATAACAGATGCCTTACAATTTATTAATTGCGAACTTGATTTGAATAAATATGTGGCTGCACTGTTTATTGATTAAGCGAAGGCCTTTGATACAGTTAATCATATCACTTTGTTAGAAAACCTAAGCGAACTTGGAATAAGAGGCTTGGCACTGGCGCTAATTGATAGTTTTCTAAAAGATAGAAAAATCCTGGTCAGGTTTAATGATGTAATAAGTAAGCAACGAGTAGTTAACATTGGTGTTCCTCAAGGGTCAATTCCTGCGGCCAACTTTATTTTTACTCTATATTTATAATTTATATTTCTCTGGTCTTACTGGAAATTATATTATTTATGCTGATGATACCCTTTTACTATTCTCTGCTAACTCTGCTGAACTTTTGGAGCGACAAATAAATAATGATTTAATTGTTTATGGGTCCGGGCTTTTGGGAAACAGGCTTACAATCAATACCTCTAAAACTAGTTACATGGTATTCAAGCAGATTAATAAGAGTGAGATCTGCCTTAACATCAGAATACATGGAGAGGAGATACAAAGAGTGGCTAGATCTAAATACTTAGGACTAATTATTGATGATAGGTTATCTTGGTCCCCTCACATAAGTAATGTGAAATCTCAGTTGGTATTGGGTTAGGCTGTTCAGAATGATATATTACTTGGATTTAGACCTGAAAAATATAATCTACAACTCTTTTGTGCTGCCTAAGATTACCTATGGTATATTGAATTGGAGTCAAACTTCAGAGATGAATATTGACTCAATTCATAGAATACTCAATAGGATAGTTAAGGCAGTGCATGGACTTGATAGAATGACTCCAAGTGATATACTATACAGACAAACTAAAAAATTTAATGTAATTTATGGAAATTATATTTTATTTTATATATTATATTTATGGAAAAAGCTAAGATAATATATAAAATACTCAATAACAATATATTTATATTAATTATTTATATAAATTATATTAATTATTTATATAAATTCCATATTTCCAATGAGACACTGTGATTATCACAGCTATCACACAAGATTTAAAGATAATCTCAGGCTTGATATCTCTAGAACGAATAGAAAACATAAAGATCCTATTAGATTAGCTATGGAAATCTTTAACAATTTACCTAACTCTTTGAAGATTGCTATATTTTTTTCCGTCTTTAAAAGGCTGCTGAAGAATCACATTAGAACCATGTAAAGTAAATCTCGTACTATTTACTACTAGTTTTTTTCCTGATTGCTGAGTTTTTTTTTTAAATTTAATAAAAACTTCTTTTTGCATCCCTAATACCAGCACTCCGGTACTGTCTGGGAGCAGTCTTTCTCGTTTTGTTTTCTTCTTAAAAATCCTTTAATTTATCTTTTTATATTATAAAAGAGCTTCTTCTTCTTTGCATGTTTTTTTTATTTTTCATATTTTCCACTAACTTCACATCAACTAACTCTATCTTACTTTCTTTATTCTCCATTTATCCTATTTATGTTTTCTTTTTAATTATTATATAATTAAATTTCAATTTAAATGTGTCGAGAGTGTGGTTTGGGATTCCTTTCCTATCCTATTCCCTTTCGGGGGATGATGATAATTTTAATTGCTTGTTTCTTGACTAAGCGGCTTACTGCTGCTAGGAAGAAGAGGCTCTGCAATAAAGCTGACCCCATTGTGTTATTGAGTAACTCTATTGAGTTGCAAAAAACGCGCTTATTGTATGAGTTACGATGGACAATGGAAAAAAATAAATATTTAATTCTCTCATAATAGTCAGCGAAACTTAAGATGTCACGTTGCAACGAACGTGCCTTCGGCCTTTCAACTAACTAAAAAATGCAATACCACGAATTGTTTTGGCGGATGCGATGCACTTGTCTGGGCATATCGGATTGCAAGTGGCGACGACAAAAAAAACTAAACTTTTAAATTCATTTTGTCTAAATCATTTATTATACGCTCAGTCTGTAATTAACATCCAAACTAAGCAGTTGACTAATAAAAAGTATATTATACAGATTAATTGTGTCTTGTAATAATTTTTTTTGTCACAAACGTGTGTTGGCACATTAACTGGCGCCCGAGCAGGGACCTGAAAAATTTATCGTGTAACGCCGTAGCAGAGCAGGAAAATATTACGCGATATTCAAGTGTCCCCAATCAACGCGAACCGACGAGCTCGTTGTGAGCGAAAGGACATCGCTAAGGATTATAAGGAGCCATACACGTCTGGAGGAAAGAGGCCCCTCAGTAGCCGCGCAGCAGCAAACAGGAGTCAGCATCTTACTATTATCTATTATAATATCATATTAACGACCAGTTAATTATATATATCATATTAACGACCAGTTAATTAACGTTCAGAAAGAAACATAAAATATTCAATACATTGAAAATGAAAATTATTTTATATTCAGAAAATGTTTACTCATTGAACACATTTTGAACCATTTACATACATAGATCCATTTAATTTTGTTTATAATTAATAAATAATTAATAGTGTAAAGTGTTTCGAAAAGGTGATTAGGAAAGTGTCAATTTATTGCTCGGTTATTTATTGTGAAAATTCTTAAAACATAGTGCGTGATACTTTTGGTGAAAGTTTAAATTAGTGACTTGTTAGATACTCGCTTAAATTTGATATTCGTTATCACACCTAACTCAATTTCCGTTTTCCCCAAACTTAAGGCAGCTAAAAAAAAACAAAAAAAGAAACAAATTTCGCGAAATGAAAATTTGCTTAGACCTCCGCGTCTAGAAATTGGAAGTGCTAACGTTGCAGCAGAGGCAGTTATAGTGCCCTCAGGCGGACAGAAAATTCTCTCGTTGCACCGATACCACCTCCTAGAAGCAAACCAAGCAATCAAGCACCTTCACCGGTTCCTCTACCGAGACGGATGTTCAACCCTGAGGTAGCACAATTTCCTCAGCCTTTTCCACGATTCCAGAACGCGCCTAGACCCGCAAATTTTTCGCGCCCACCTCAGGGTTACACTCCATTCCAGCCTGAGCAACATTTCCCATATAGACTACCTCCGAAGCCTCTCCCAAGGCCAGAACCAATGGAGGTCGACCAATCTATCCGATCGCATATGGTCAATTATCAGAATAGGCTTCAGCGCCCACAGCCCCCAAAGAGGCTCCCAAATTCAATTCAATCTCATGTTCCACAAACAACAGCGGAACTATCATATCTCAGGAACCGAGGACGTAGCTGATGAATCAGAAAGCTCGATGTGCAATCAGGACCCGGTGGATAAAGACACGCCAACTGACGGCGGTCCGGTGGAGACTGAAAAGGAGACTAACCAGTTGACGTCGTATTACTACGATATTCCATACTTTAATGATGAAGGACAGCAGTACGATTGTGTCGATGTACATTTTTTAGATTAAGTGACTCCTCTCTCCCATACTTCGAGCACAGGACGAGGAGTGGTAAGATATTTCGTTTTCTTCTAGATACAGGCTCGAACAAGATTTATGTTCAACCCAAATGGATCCGTAATCCTATTCTGAATCAAAAACCCTTTTTCATAAATTCTGTTGGGGGGAATGTTAAAATAACGCACCATGCCGTCATTAATCTATTCGGCGACGATGTTCCGAAACTAAAATTCTTCGTTCCCCCAACTCTCAAATCATTTCACGGCATATTGGGGAACGATAGTTTAAAAGAACTTGGTGTCATTATACATACTGCCGAAAACTACTGCATCCTAAAAAATAATGTAAAAATTCCCTTAAAGCAACACACTTCCCAGTACGTTAATAAAATCGATACATGTGACGATGGTTTACATAAACACCAGATATACAAACTACAAACACTTCTTCAAAATTATACTAAGCTCTTCGCTGATCCTGATGAACGACTAACATACACCACACGTGTGAAAGGAGAGATCCGCACAAAGGATGACAGCCCCTTATATTCTAAATCATACCAATACCCAATGGCCCTTAGGCCTGTTGTTGAGGAAGAGATCGCCAAATTATTGAAAGACGGGATTATAAGACCATCTCGATCTCCTTATAACGCACCCGTTTGGGTTGTGCCCAAAAAGATGGATGCATCCGGGGAGAAAAAGTACCGGTTGGTCATTGATTACAGAAAATTGAATTCAGTGACAATTTCAGACCGATACCCGATCCCGGAGATCAACGAAATACTGGCAAATCTTGGCAAGAGCAAATACTTCTCGGTGGTGGATCTGAAAAGCGGATTCCACCAAATTCCTTTAAGAGCAAGTGACATCGAAAAAACAGCATTTGCAATAAATAATGGCAAATACGAGTTCACTCGATTGCCATTTGGGTTGAAGAACGGGCCAGCTATCTTCCAACGTGCACTGGATGACATTTTGAGGGAGCACATAGGTGTTAGGTGCTACGTTTACATAGACGACATAGTAATCTTTGGTGAAAGTGAAGACCTTGAACACCTTGAAAACATCAAGCAAGTGTTCAATACACTTGAGCTGGCTAACATGAAAGTGCAAGTCGATAAGTGTGCTTTCATGAGGAAGTCCGTTGAGTTCCTTGGGTTCATAATATCCGAACACGGGATTAAGACCAATCCCCTAAAAGTCGATGCGATAAATAAACATTCACTCCCTGCCACTCTAAAAGAACTGAGATCATTCTTGGGTCTGGCGGGGTATTATCGTCGATTCATCCGGAACTACTCAAAAATTGCTAATCCACTCACTAGCATACTGAGAGGTGAAGAAGGCAGAGTCTCCAAAAATATGTCCAACAAAATTCGAATTAATCTTGATGAAAGAGCTACGGAAGCGTTTAAAAAAATTAAGGATTCTCTAACTTCGCAGGACGTCCTGCTAGTATATCCAGACTACAGCAAACCTTTCGATCTGACCACCGGTACTGGGCTCGGTACTATCGCAAGACCGCAGGCCGATTACGTTCCTTTCTCGCACTTTGGATAAAACCGAAGAAAATTACGCGGCTAATGAGAAGGAGATGTTGGCCATAATATGGGCCCTTAATTCGCTCAGGAACTTCTTGTACGGATCGCGAAAAGTCAGAATATTCACTGATCATCAGCAGAGGCGAGGCGTGAGTGATTCACTTAGTCATCGCTTGAGTGCTTTGATTTATATCTCATGTAAAAAAATTATACACAAATTTATAAAAAAAACGTTATATTAAAACTTATTGGTCAAGTTTTTCGTTCTATAATTCATATAATATAAATATACATGTATACTACCCTACTAAGCATAAATGTTCTATCTGCATTTTACTCATTTTTGGGTTAACACCGGATACGAAAACTACATACTCTATTACATCTTTCTACAGAATTTGAAAAATCTATCTGCTGTTGAAGTATGTATGTTAAAATCAAATTACGAAAAATTAATTTTTCTTTCAAAATTTGCCATCACAAACTGCTTAAGCTTCCTCTTAAATGGAAATAGGAAATTTGATTTAGTTTCATGAGCATTTATTTAATTTAGTGAGCAAAATTAAAACTTGATTGTGACTTCACATATGCACTCAAAAAAATGTTGCTGGAATTTTACCCTTATAATAGTAGGAAACTGGTTTCCTACTATTAAAGATGTAAATTTACAAAAAGAATATTGTTTTTTCGACCAAATGGTGTAATTTTACCCTAAATAATCATGCAATTTTATGGCTTTGGCGCAAAAGTGAATAGCAAACTAGTAAATTTACACTCTTTTTGCTTCAATTTACAAAAAGCTGTGTATTATTCAGCTGATATGACGTAAGAGCAAAAAATGCACATCGAATGTGTAAAAAAAAATTGTGATTCGTTATTTTAAACAAAAAAATGAATATATTTCCTATTATCAAAGTATTATTTAAAGACCCACATTTTAGAGTGTACATAATGCAGCAAAAAGTAATGCTTCAATGGAAAACTGTTTGTTATATGCATAAGCAACCAGCAAGCTATTTAAATAAAAATTCCACCCTTCTTGACTTGGCGGCAAATTTCTCTATTACTAGAGTACAGAAGCTATCTTTCTTCCTAATAGACTCAAGAAGTTCTTTTTCAATCGAAATAAGCGAAAGATCGCTTAATCTTTCTTCTCCCTGTGTAGATCTTTTAAAAGTGTGAATTCATTTGAAAGCAGAGAAAGATCTTTCAACGGATGCAATTGTAGCTAGTATAGTGCAAATAAATTTGACTAAACAAAAGGTTTCTTAAAAGCATTTTTCAAAATTTTTTGAAATAAAAAGCTTATCATTTGTCGTGGAGACTTTTCTTTAAAAATATCCGTTCTGCAAACAACTTAAAGCTCGTTCTTTAATGCACTAGATTCTCCGCAAATTGATGTAAATTTAAATATTTTGTGAATGTTTTGGATTCAAAATCTCAAAAAATTTAAGTTTATCAATTGAAGAAAAACGCGCAGATATATGGCCGCTTAAACTATCTACAATAGAGAAATATAAAACCCTATATTTCTGTTTTAATGCTTCATAATCTAATTGTTTTCGTGAAGAACTGTTTGTCATTCTTTCTCGAAACCAACTTTTTGGCGATATTCACAGCTTTCATTTTCTACGAAACGCGCTTCAACAACTTTTCGTTCGCAGTTTACACAATGCTGCAAGCCCAATCTACTTCCTTTCAAATTTGTCGCTATTTGCATTCGGGAACATCATTCATTCCCTGAGACAAAACTAAATTCAACACTTGCGCGTAACAATGAGTAAATAACGCCTTTGGAAATGTTTGTTGCAAGCCATTCAAATGATCCGACATCACAGATGCACCATCATAAGTTTGGGCAACAATTTTGTCTGATATTTTGAACGCTATGGCAATTTTAATAACGTGCAAATATAATCCGTTCGATGCTCGATCAGCACTAACAACAAAAACCCAACAAACCTCTCCTTAACGTATCTTTCATTTTTATGCACGTTCCTCAAATCAGTTCATAGTTGGGAGCGGCATTTCACGTCTGATGTTACATCAAGCATTATTGAAACGCATTCAGTCTCATCGATCTCTGACGAAATCTTCTCGACCATCAAATCACCCATTATGTGTATTTGAATAAGCTCCTTTTGGATGTCACTTGAAGTTCCTTTAATAACAGTTGCGCTCACAAAATGTTCAGCTAACAGGCGATCCCATCTTTTCAAAAGATTTAGTGTTTCTGTATAGTTTCCTTTTTTTCTAGGACGCTTCTGTTTCGTCATGCCCTCGGAAAGGAAGCTCTTGCTTAGCTAAGAAACATACAATATCCACCAACCTTTTCAAAATTTCCCTGTTTTTCATAACTTTCTGGTTATGCAACGTATTGCTGATCATCAGTGAGTTTACGAGTCCCTCATCTACTCTTTGCTTCCCAAAGTTATGAAGAGTTATCGCAGACTGAAAATGTCTTTCAGATTTCTCATGAGCTCTTGCTGGTTTTGAAGGCCCACTCAAATTGGAAAATCCGGAAGTTACTCATAAGTTTTTGGTGGTGGTTTTACCATACAAAATGCAAGGCCAACAGAAAAATGTTCCTAACTTCACACTACCACTCAACCATTTATAAGCTTCATAGTTTAAAACTGTAAAATGACCCATATACGTTTTCCCCCTCTCAGACACATTTGAAAATAATTTTGGAAGTGGAGGACAAGGGGGACCATTTTCAACGGCTATTCGTTTTTCCTGGAACGAAAATGAACCAAAATGTTTTGTTTTTAAATAAAAACAAATTTCCTGTATAGATTCCATATGTTGTTTGTAGAAGCACAATCGAAACTGATTTTAAGCACTCAACCACTAGAACAAGCAACTGAACTATTAAAATCTGAAATTTATTCACTTATATAAACCACAAGTGCAGCAATCGTATACAAAAACATTGTTTTGATAAGACAAAATTTATAGGTATTTCTATATATTGTACCGAAAATTCAAAATAAACTTCATTGCGAAGCATTTAACAAGTAAATGAGTTTCTTCTTTAATTTGTCATTATATAGAAAATTTATCACAAGCAATCTACGAATTAATTAATTTAGTGTTTTATCTATAAAACCATCAGAATAAAAAAATCCCTTCCAGCGAGTTTTCTGTACGCTTGTACCTATTATTTTTACCAAATTCACTTAGCAAAAAAAACTGCGAATTTTGAAGAACAATGGTCACAAGCAAAGGGCACAAGTAATATAACGATAATTTTCAATCGTTACTGGAATGGATTCGATTTGGGTAGGGATGGGAAACCCAACGGAAAAAGTAGTGAACCAGAATCTTTGTATTTCAAGTTAGGGATAACAACATTTCAGCTATATTCCTAGTTCATTTCTATTTTAATTGTAAAGTCTAGCAATGTATTTTTGTATGCTTACTCCCGAATGAATACAAAAGATGGCTGAATTAGTCCATTAATACATTTCCATACTAAGCATTAACATTCTATTTGCATTTTTCTCATTTTGAAGTTAACACCGGATTCGAAAGCTACATACTCTATTACATCTTTCTACAAAATTTGAAAAACCTATTTTTTGTGGAAGTATGTTAAAATCAAAGTTGAAAAATGCACTCTCCATATATTTCCAGCACAAATAAAAACAGAAATCATTGAATATCTCGAAAGTTACTAAAATGTAGATAGAACGTTCATGCTCAGTAGGGCAGAATGCTTTTCCCCACACTCGGATAGTATCATTTGCAGGATTGGAGAAAACGAAGAAGAAACGGCGTAGGAACGATAATCTGATTTTTCATCTACCCCTGTTCGCGTAACGTATCCTACTTTGACCGATGCGCTAAACTTTCCGATGAGTTGATCATCATAAACACTCATGAAAAGGCGAATGGGTGGCATAAGAGGAAATATGAATAATACGGCTGTTTCTGAGTTCAACTTCTTGCTTTCACACTTCGAACCGAATCGATGCGCTTAATTTGCCGATGACTTGTCCGCGGCAAATACTTAATGTGGGTGCAAACAATACGAAAAGCACCTCAACGAAAATTAGCGAGCTCGCTTGCGTAAGTTTTTCGTGATATGTTCCACTTGTCTTTAGCCTCCGATGTTTGTTGAAAATCGATGCGTTTGATTTTCCGATGACTGCGTTGAATGTGTGCTGTGATAGCAAGTAGTAAAGGAAGTGTATGGTGGAAAGCAACGATTGTCGCTTGGTCATCGGCGCATCTACCGATGACTGGACGCTTCGCCACTGATCATCAGCCCCTTTCTTACGCTCTAAGCCCTAAGAACACAAACGCGAAAATGAAACGTTGGAAAGCGATATTAGAAGAGTACGATCATGAAATTCATTACAAACCTGGAAAAGAAAACGTCGTAGCCGACGCCCTTTCCAGGCCACCCCAGATGACCGCTGTAAACTCAATATCAACAAGCGCTCATAGCGATGAGAGCTCATCCCAGAATCTGATTCCATCTGTAGAAACTCCCATAAACACTTTTAAGACACAGCTTATTTTCAAAATTTCTGAAGAAACCGGGTATAGACTAGAAAAGCTGTTTCCTAATTATTGGAAGCATACTTTCTTTGAACCTAGTTACAACAGGGAAAAGGTAATAGGCATTCTAAAACACTTTCTAAATCCCAATGTGATCAACGGCATCAAAACAGTTGAGTCAGTGATGGGCCTTATACAGGAACTTTATCCCTTATATTTTAGTAGTTATAAAATACGTTTTACTCAGATTGAAGTTGAAAATGTAACAGATGAAACAAATCAGGAAGAAATCATTATAAAAACATCGTAATGCAAATGAGAACAAACTTCAAATTATTCAAAATTTCTATTTCCCTAAAATGAATGCCAAAGTCAAGCATGCAAGGAAAATAAGTATGACAGGCACCCTAGCAAACCAAACTTAAAAGCAACTCCCATTCCAGAGTATCCCGGTCATATTCTCCATATTGATGTATATTCTACGGAAAAACATTTAATATTGACGGCAATAGACAAGTTCTCGAAGTTTGCGCAAGCCAGGATTCTGAAATCCAAAGCGACTGAGGATGTACGTAAACCGCTAAGAGAGATTTTATTTTTTACGGTATTCCAAAATGGGTGGTTACCGACGGGGAGAAGGCATTGAATTCAGCATCAATCACATTTATGATGAAGGATCAACTGAATATAAGTCTCTACAGGACTCCTTCCGATAAAAGTGAAGTGAATGGTCAGGTTGAACGGTTTCACTCCACTCTTTCTGAAATTATGAGGTGCCTGAAAAAGGATGGTACCCACAGATCCTTCGAGGAACTGCTAGAACGCTCTGTGTATAAGTACAACTCCTCCATCCACTCAGTTACAGGGAAGAAACCAATTGAGCTGTTTTATGGTAGGATTGTTTCCACTAGTCCCGAACAACTCGAGAAGTCCAGAAAAGACAATATCGAATAGCTTAAGAAAAAACAGGAAAAGGCTCTACAGGTTCACAACAGAGATAGGGAACAAATAAAAACATATACCACCGGCGAGGAAATTTATGTAAAAATAAGTAAACGTAGAGGTTCAAATTTAACTCCAAAATATAGGAAAGAAACTGTGCAGGAAAATAAAGATACATTTGTTATAACTGAGTCAGGTCGAACTATACACAAAAGTCACATTCGAAATTAAACTGTTACAGATTTCTCATCGTGACCGTTGCAGCCGATGTCCAGATATTGGACTATAGCAACTCCCAACTGGTTGTACTGAAAGACGGCATAGCAAAAATACAAAATGGAAATCTGAAGCTCATCCACGTATTCCAGGTCCATCTCTTCCAAGATTTCGCAAGTAGCATTGCAGCCCACGTTGACCAACATATCCCCAGGGAAAGCCCGGCCTTTCCGTTTTATACACACGAAATTTCTCAGATAAAAACTTTGGATAGCAAACTGGAACTTAGGAGTAAAAGATCCATAAATTTTCTTGGTACAGCACTTAAATGGGTTGCGGGAAATCCAGATCACGACGATCTGATGTTGCTCAAAGGTAAAATTAACGAACTTTCGGAAAATAGCAATAGACAAGTCTTAATTAACAATAAGTATAACGAACGAATTAACGCAATAACTAACATAACTAATGAAATTCTGAATCAAATACACAAAGAAGGACCATTTCAAAACACTCTAATTTTAAATTTTCAGTACCAAATCAGAATTGTTAAAGAGGAGCTATCTAATATTGTTCAGGCCATTCAGTTAGCAAAATTAAATACAATAGATTCAAATGTTCTAAATGAAAAAGAAATAATGGAAATTGTGAAAGAATTTGACGAAAATCATATTCCGTATTCAAATTACGAAGAGGCATTAGATCTTGTTAATGTAAAGATTGCACAAAATAAAACTCATCTCTTGTATATAGTTGATGTTCCTATTTCAACCAAGGAAACATATGAGAAACTTGTTATTAGGCCAATAAAAAAACATAATATTGTACTAAATGTAGAATATAAATCAATTTTGAAAAATGAAAAGTCTCTGTATGGAATAATATCAAACTGCAAAAATTTAAACAAACTATCTATTTGTAAAACAGTAAATCTTAAGAACATAACAGACCAAAATTGTATTCAAAATTTGTTAGAAAATAGACCATCCACTTGCAAAGCGATCAACAGCCACCACATACCATCGATAGAAGAAATCGCCACATGTATCATACTGCTAAACAATTTTAACGGAACGGTACGCACCACCCAGGAAACCAGACGTCTACAAGATACCTTTCTAATCAAGTTTCGAAACGACTCTCTGACAATCAACGGCCAAAAATACATCTCCGAAGAACTGTCTGAGGTGCAAGTCCTTCCTCCCTTACTACAAACCAAATCTGAAATAGAGGGAATCGAAGAAGTCCTTTCTTTGGAAATGCTGAAGGAACTGCACATCAACAATACCGATCAGATAGGCTTGATGAAGGATGAGACACTACGTGGGAATTATATCAACTACGGCTTAATACTTACGATATTCGCTCTAACAATCTACCTTAAGTTTTGCCAATTTGGTAAAAAGGACAAAAAGAAAGAAATTTCAATTGTTCCACCGGACCAAATTCTTACCAACATACATACTGTCCAGGGAACGGTCCCTAACATACCCGCAAGGATCCAAAGGCATAGCCTTTACAACCTCCCATACTTTTAATCGAACGAGGACGATCGATCTTTTAGCGGGGAAGAGTTACGATGGACAATGGAAAAAAATAAATATTTAATTCTCTCATAATAGTCAGCGAAACTTAAGATGTCACGTTGCAACGAACGTGCCTTCGGCCGTTCAACTAACTAAAAAATGCAATACCACGAATTGTTTTGGCGGATGCGATGCACTTGTCTGGGCATATCGGATTGCAAGTGGCGACGACAAAAAAAACTAAACTTTTAAATTCATTTTGTCTAAATCATTTATTATACGCTCAGTCTGTAATTAACATCCAAACTAAGCAGTTGACTAATAAAAAGTATATTATACAGATTAATTGTGTCTTGTAATTATTTTTTTTGTCACAAACGTGTGTTGGCACATTAACTTATGCCTCCAGCTCGGATTCGGAAACAAACATAATACAACCTCATTCGAAAATGCTTTCAATTCCGCTCCAATGCCCCAATCTCAGACTTTAAATAAGCAGCAGGGGCATAGTCTTGCATGTTCCTTCATTCCTGTGTTGGGACACTAATCTAATTTTGTTTAAAAATAAAATGGAAATCAATAAAACGGCCATTCTTTGTATTATGTATTTATTATTATTTAAAGAACGAGAAACAGTTAACATAAACAAAATTTTCATTTAAAAAACAAAAGTACATCGACGCAGCGAAAAAATTTAAAGAGAGAAAGAAATTAACAAAAATTACTATTTCGATTACATTTTTAAAACAAAAAAAAAAACCAAAATAAACAAATTGTCGATCACTTTTAACGTCATTGAGACGATGATCAACATAATACCGAATATCCTTCAACATATCCTTTAACCCACAATATCTTGAATTTTCAGTTAAGTTTTGTGAAGGTATAGGAACGGTGTAGGTCTGCAATAATCAAAAAATTCAACGATAGTTATGCAACAGAAGGTATAATCCCCACTTGCTCCGAACTGTATACGTCACTGAAATGTGATATGTTCCACCGAATGTTTAATATATATGTATGAATGCATTCAAATAAAATGCTGCGTTTGATTTCGTGAGCAGTTTGATATCACAAAAATTAGATTACACGGCAAATATTCAATAAGCTGTAAAAATTAGCTCGTTCAAAGTTAAATCCGAACTAACAAAACAAAACGAAACAACACTTGACCGTGAACACAAAAAAATCAGTTCTACAAGACGCATTCATACCTGCGAATTGCTTTCAGAAATATTGCAGCTGGTTAGTTTTTCTTAAGGTATATTTTAGCGACTTTTGGGTCGAGTCCCTTTTCGATAAATTCCTTTATCATTTTCGGATCATCTAAGACCAATATAGAATGGCCTGAACGATGCGCTGCTAAAATCTCCCTTTCTTCTGTATTTAGTGCCATTGTTGTATCATCAGTTCGCGGAAGTTCTTTGGCTGAAGGTTCTTGGAAATCGGGGATTTGATTCATACCGTAGATCTTGGATATGTCGGACAGGGGATGACGTCGACTTGGCACAGCAGGCTGCTCGGTCTCATCACTGCCACAGATCGCTTCGGACGTGGAAAACATCGACATGTTTGCAGTGTCGCCTGGATTGTTGTAATTACCCTTTTCGTAAATCGAAAGCTTCTCATTAAAATCTGGCAAGTATTTAGTCGCCAATTTGCGCATAACCACACTCACACTCCCACCTAACTCTTCCACATCCATTTCGGCTACATTTTTCTTCTTAGCCTCAGAGGACTGGTGCTTTTGTTGGTCGGAACTAGACGAAGCAACCAACATTTGACAAGTGTCTGGCTTAGGTACAGGTTGCGATCCAACAATTTCTTTCTTGCGAGCCTCCTCTAGATACGTCTGCAGTTCAAACATACAATGCAACTCATTCAGAGCGTTCGCTGCCATTTCATGCGTCATTTTTCGCAGTTCCATAATATCATCCTTAGCTTTGTAGTATCGTTGAACACTTCAAAAATAGATTACGTTATATAATGATAGTAACAAAATGTCAGGAAGTTATAAAAAACAAAAAAACTTACGTAGTAGGTTGCATGAACATTCCACCACATCCGCCCGAAATTCGCATTTGCTCCCTGGCCATATCGCCTTGTGCATCGTTCGAGGACGATTTATTGTCAGTCATAGTAACCTGTGTCCATTTGTCATGCGTGATGGGTCGTAATGTTTGGACGCCACAATCAATTGTCAATTTCTTGACAGTATAGTTCGAGCGAGAATGATCCATAGCTTGATTCTGGACCAAGCGGGCATACTCAAGATGTCGACGATACAATCTGTCAACATCATAATCATCCTCCGAAAAATTTTCTTTTTTCTCATCAAGACTATGTGACGAAGGAATCTTTTCTTTGTCGACAATGGTAAGAGTTGAAAGATCTGGAATACTGGGACGGATAACTGGCGGCTGAAAAAAAGCTTCGATTAATTTCAATTTTTGAAATATACTTCTACATAGTGCCTGTTTCGGGAGTAAATATTTTTAATACATTATTTTTATAAACACACTCAAATAACCTTATGACAATCAGATATTTTGAATCATATAACGAATATTTTCAATTAAAAACCATGTTTTTCTTTAGAAACCAATTTGTTGATAGATATCGGTATTTTGAGGGCAATCTGCCTTTTTTTCTTCAGCGTCTATCAAGCAGATTGTTCTCGAATGGCAATCATTACTCTCTAAATAACGATATCTATCAATTTTCATATTAGACTTAGGTAGTATTTCAGTCAGAATTACAATATCAAAAGTTATACATGGAAACAAAGCGACCCCGAAAAATCACGTGGTAAAATTTTGGTTCCAGTTGATAGGATTAGGGACAAACATAAAGTACTGTTCCTGGAGTTTAACGTCCGTTCCTGCCACGAAAGCTTTACTAGTCGGTCCACTAAAGGGCAGGGCTGAACGTCAGCCAGCGTCGACTAAGCCAACAAGGGCAAGAGCTTGCTACTCCAGTCTGCCAGTTCGCGTTGGGGGCAGGCCCAAACACCGTACTGGCAAATGCAAGGCCTATCTAACCTCTTTCGTACTGAGCCAGAAACTCAGCCAGAAACTCAGCCAGAAACTCAGCCAGAAACTCGGCAAAACGTCGCACAACTGGAGAACATAGTTCCAGAGGCTAACCAAGCGCCAGAAAGAGCTGCTCCTAGATAAAACACGGCAGCTCCTTGGTTAGGCTATTAAACCACAACCCCCGCGATGCTCCCACTAGGAGCCAACTTCGTGGGTAAGGCTGGACATGAGTCCAAGGGCTTCTTACCTCCCGCGGCACCGATATATTTTACATGGTTGGACTTCCCTGTAGCAACCTGCAGTCACAAGGAAGACTTCTGCACAACTAGAGAGGCCAGCTGGCGAAACAAAAGGATCTTGGCAACCAGAAGCGTCACCATGTTAGACAGGTTACAGAAAATAGCACGAAGGCTGAACAATAAGATCCCCAGCTGAAGAGAAAAACACTGAAATAAAATACCGCCACCTGAAAATAGTCCCACCTATATGTAACAAAAGTTAAGAGGCATATACTTATGTACTTACCGTCACCATGATCACCACTTGAAAATCCTAAGGGACAAACAACAGAAAACAAACATTGCAAGGTAGAAATACCTTGCAACATAGGAGAAGGCGCTCAAATTAGCGCGGAGAAACAGCATTACCTTCAGCTATATGTCTTCGATGCAGACCGAAAGCGTCCCACGCAAAGCGGTTCAAACAATCGAACCGCTCGCTATGGGATGAGCCCTCACGAACGTCATCCACACCAGTCCACAGACCACAGTCTGTAGACCGCTCGGAGCCTATCGTATGCAGGACAGCAGAAAACGATGTGACTCCAATTCTCACTACTCGCGTCAGACACAGGACACCGTGGGCTAGAGGACGGATCCCTGTGATGTAAATACTCATTCATGGTTCCGTGCTCTGTGAGAAGATAGCACAAGGCAAGGCCAAAATTCAGCCCCAAGAAATCAACAACGGCAAGGATATTAGACAGAAAACTATACGTCACCATTCTCACAGACATTCCACCGTCGTTCCCATTCGGAGATCATCCAATCACGCAACAAGGCACGCTGCTGCCCAACATTCTCACCACGGATAACATCTGGCGGCACGTAGCTACTCATAAGCATCGATCTTTGCGACCTGTAGTAAAAGTCTCTAAGGACAAACACCAGATTGCCGCCGTAGACACTAGGTGCGCTTTTTTGCAACCTAGCAGAGCACGTTAACGTAGAGTTGCAAAAAAACGTAGGGTTTGACCACATCTGTTACTTCCTTTCCTTAATTAGCCGTTCGGACGGCTGGTGGATTGTCCACATATGATAATTTCTTGATGTCGTATCAGCCGATTCCGGGAATTGAGTTACCATTAGCATTTCCAGACGCTCGTTTGGGTCCTCCGCCCTATCCCCGTATTTCCTACGTAGGTACGCCGGCAGTTACACTGATTCCGGTAGCTTCTACACTTCATTCTATGTTCGGACAGAATTCCCTCGATGAGTCGCGTTCGGCCTGTTGAATCCTCTTTTTGAAGAGTGACAGCTCCTGCTTATATCGCTTCCAGTTTTCAGCTTGATCGGACCGCCTTGTGCTATTAAACGCTCTTCGTGTGCGGCCTCTAGCCTCCATAAGTTCGCCGTTCCACCATAGGTTAGCGTTTCTCCTTACGGGTTTTTTTTCGGGCATACGTCTTTGAAATCTGATACGTAGATTCCTATTAAACGGTGCACCTGCTCGCTAATTCGTCCTGTGCTCGTCTAATCCAAGTTGTCTAGTTTCTTGAGGAGTTTTTGCTTTTTCTATATTGGGCAAAATTTCAGAATAGCCGATGTTCCAGCATAACTATTAATGGTCCGAGAGCGACTGCCAGCTGTGAACGCTTCCCATTATACCTGGAGTAGCCAGGGAAATGTCAATTAACTCAGCCCTGTTCCTGGTGATAAATGTAGGCTTATTACCTGTAATGAGAATATTGAGGCTGGTCGAAATAAAATTTTTTTAGTAAGTATCAACCTGTCGTTTATGTTGGTGCTTCTCTATATAACTTGGTGAGCATTTGCGTCACAGCCGATGTTAAAATCATCTTCTGCCATTCTTTTCAGTCGAAGGGTGATGAGGTTCGTGGTGTATAGAAGATAGACTGCCGGCAGTAGGCAACGTTGCATGCTGCCACACCGTAGGGAATTAGTTCCCAACCAGGGTGTAAACTCCGTATATGTATACGGAAAATTATTCCAGCGATCTAGCCTGATTTAGTATGAGTAATGTTCGCCTAGCCCGCCATGTGTTTAACTTTGCTGTCATACGAATACATTGTCAGGCTAGATTTTGTCTCTCGCACGTACGACTCAGCACAAACAAAAAGGGCATTAGACACTCAGGCCAGATTGTTAGGTTTATATTGCTGAAGTTTATCCCTTATCCGTATTTTAAATAGCGTTTTTTTGGAAGAAGTCTACCCCCTTATCTTCCATACATTTTGATGCTGCCGTCTGCAATCCCTATCTTCCCCGTCACATAGCTTGCGGAAATAAAATGACATTTCATTCTTTTTCAGTCACTCGCGCCGAATCCACAGATCGCGTTCCTGTTTAGAAGCGGTTCCTGTGTCAGCGCCATGTCATCATGCCCCGACTGCCATCATGCCCCGAAGCAGATTGGCCCCAGCCGCTCTGCTTTGGTGCAGATTTCCTAGAACCAACCGCACTTCAGCATACGTCAGTCTCCTTGTCCGCCCAACCTTATCGGTGATCATCTTCAGTACGAAGTGGATCAACCCGAGGTTGGCCCGTTATTTATCCGCGGACTTCTGTTTGATACCTAGCGCCAGCACTGTTTTAGCTGCACCGATAAGGTCAAGCTGCGCCGATTGAATAAGATCTACAGCCTGGAACAATCTCCAGGAGGATACCTTAAGACCTGGGTTCTCTCTCTTTAAGAGAGACAGCTCTTCAGAAGCGTTCGATTGGCGCAACACCAACTTAGCTGTGATCAGCTTTAGCACCGGCGTATATTCCACAAGGTCTTACCTCAGGTAATCTCCCGATATCCTCAAGAAGTTTGACCGAAGCCAATTCGCAGTGAAGACATCGCTGCTGGTAATTAACGGCCAGCTTAAGGTAACCCGCAGCCACACCCTTGAATGAGCGGGCTTTCGTCTCCTATCGCAGCCTCTTCATCCGCTTGTCTCTCGGGGAAGCTAGTCATGTACACGACAGCAAAGTCACATGACAAGATGACACCTGACTCCGCCTGGGAAGACATTCGCATCTTCAATGCAAAATTCCATTCCCATGGAAACCCAGACGCGGAGTCAGCAAAAATAGACCACAAATAGTTGTGGGACACATGACTTCGCCCCCAGTTCTCAGACCGTAGTCGGATTGTTACCACATTGTGTAAAGAGCACAGTTTTCTAAACAGTTACGAATAAAGTGTCAATATATTGTTCACTGTGAAAAGTGGTGTTTTGGTGTTGTTTCTTAATACAATATATAAAAATACAAATCTGGCGCAGTCGACGGTAGGATTGTTTTAAGTTTCGTTGCGAAGACAGACTTAATAACAATAATTTAGGAAATTGCTGTTTCGTCGCGAAGACAAACAAAAAAAAAACGCAAAAGTACTAAATAACCTACAGTTTCGTCGCGAAGACAAACTGCAAAATAAAATAAAATAATAAAACAAAATATTAAACTGGTGTTTAAGTCGAAAAGACTGAATCGTAAAGCCCAGTGCTATTTAATATAATTGTGAACTTTGTGAAGTAATCGATTCGAACGAATGTTATTTGTTTTGGGTGGACTTAAATCTTAATGTCCTTTTAAACACGTCAGCTGAGACTGGTTGGCGGCCCAAACCTTAAGAAAGTGGCAGACAAAAGTGCATTCGAAAAGAGAAAACAAAGGAGAGAAAGGAGTTTTAATTTGAACAGACTTTTTTTCACTGGCACTTTAATGGAGCAGAAGGTGTTAGAACTCGAAAATCAGCTTCGAATGAGGGAGGCTGAAATCGATCGTTTGGCTACAGCGGTACACCAGCTGATGGCTAATCAAGTTCAGAGCGACCAATTCAGTCACTTAACAACGGCTATCCAACAACTGGCCAACGGACGTCTTGATCCAAAGTAGCGCATGTGGAGGGAAGTCCGACAGATGACCAATTTCACAGGATCCGGTGATGTATCTATTAACTCGTTTATCTCCAACGTTGAGTTCTATCTAAATGGACTTACTGAAGAGACATCGAAAAAAATGGCCACCAGAGCCATCTTCTATGAAAAAATTCAGGGCGAGGCCAAGGATGCAGTGATTAACGTGGCAGAATGCGATAACTGGAAGCTCATCAAGGAAACATTGAAACTACGATTTAGACCAGATACTGAACCAGCCGATATCTACAGAAAAATCAGCAGCATCCGAGTCAGCACAGTAAGTGAATTAGTTTTAGAAATACAGAAAATTAAGATCAAAAGCGATGAGCTCATCATGTACTATAGTGATAATTTATTTATAAATTTGAGCAACGTCGATTCACTTTTAACTAATACTGTTAAAGAAATGACGCAAGGCGTCTTTTTAGACAAAATTTATGAGCTCCAAAATATATCCGATGTAATTTATGTCATGCGAAGTAGACGTTTTGAAAATACTTGTATTCGGTTTGAGTTCAGGAAACAAAATTCAGTCAGATATTTCGGAAGTAATAGATCTAAGAATAATACAAGCCCGGAAAGAAAAAAAAATGGCTCGAACAAAACCGAAACGCGTCAAAATCGGGATAACAGAAATGACAATTCTGACGACAAAGACTACTTAAACCAACACAGACGAAACAGCTACAGCAAACCTGGGTATAACAGACGACCAAATAACAACAATTCAAATCGATATAGAAAAAACCAATTTCATGATAGGAATGATAACTCTTACAATAACTATAACAACGGACAGGAACGTTACGATAACTTTAGACAGAGCTCCAACACTAGGAGAGTGCAACAAGACGGAACTACCCCAATGGAAATAGATAACGTTCAGGTTTATACTAGAAATAGATTTAGCTCTGAAAACAGTAAAAATCAATGTACAGACAATAGTATACAAAATGCCGGGCACTGTGAATCTAATAGTATCAATCATCCGATAGATGAACAAAATTCTTCATTTTTTTTTCTTAGCCTCGGATGAATTACCTCTAATAGAATTAACAATAAACCAATCTAAATATATCGCGTTAATCGATACCGAATCATCTTTTAGCATTATCGACGAAAATCTTGAAGATTTTCACAAAATCAATATAAAACCCTTATACTTTAGCACTATAACGGGGCGAGATTACGTATCTTGCGAAGTGCACACACATGCACCGGAAGAGTTTAAAGCACCGCCAGAAGTCAAATGGTAGCATAGGCCACGGGGGCGTCATCGGGTGTTGGTTACCGAAGAAGCAATTTAAATCCCGAGAAATGCCTGCTGGAAACAACATCTACAGCTCTGCTACTGAATCCTACCTTCGACCTCCCCGAAGATGTGATTTTACAATTTCACATCGGGTGGCTGCCGGGAGCCTTCATGACATTTCAGATCATGAATGTTGCCAACGAAGGAGGGTGAGGGCGAGTTTCCCGCGCCTTAAATCGGGAACATTAACCAGACTGGCCCTCCAGGTTGGGGGTTGGGCAATGGGCCAATAACCCATTCCCGTAAAACTTCACTTATTCAGGAACCTGATACTTCGCCTCGGATACTTGGATTGGATCAACGGAAACGACCACGCAAACGAAATATGGACAACTCTATTGGAACCTGGAACGTGCGAACTTTGCACAGACCGGGGGCCATCAAAGCCCTCCTGGAACAGGTCAATCATCACAAAATAAACATTCTCGCTGTCCAGGAAACGAAATTGTTTGGTGCTGAGATTATGGACATTTTTTATTTATTTATTTATTTATTGACAATTTCATCAACGGAATGATTACTACAAAAAAAAAACAATATTTACAAATGTAATTATGAAAGATAATTAATCGGTCGTTTAAGCCGACACTTGAACATATCAACAGTATAATTAAAGTCGAACATTTGATACGCTGAGTTAAAGCTTCGGGCTATTGCGCAGGTTGGTTCATTCAATCCATAATTGGTTTTATGAAACGGGATGGATAAGGCGCTATGATGTCTACGTTCACCGTGGCAAACACGAAAGTTAAGTTTTGATAACAAGAACTCAGAGTTCACGTTTCCAGTGAGTAACTTCGCAGCGAATAGAGCCTTGAAATTTTGACGTCGAGTTTCCAGAGTGTCCATGGTCAATAATTGCAAGCGGTTTTCATAAGGAGGTAAACGAATAGGATCAGACCAGCGGAAAGAACTAAGAACAAAAATTAAAAATCTCTTTTGGACAGACTCAATGCGATCTATGTGCTCCTTATAATACGGAGAACACATCAGGCACCCATATTCTAGGATAGGGCGAACCAGAGAGCAGAACAGGATTTTAGTCAGAAAAATGTCATTGAATTCTTTAGATCGTCGTTTTAAGAAGCCAAGTGCACAGTTGGCTTTTATTATTATTGAGTCAATGTGGTCATTAAAAGTGAAAGCGGAGTTTAATAGTACTCCTAGGTCACGAACTTTCTTGGAGCGAGTTAAAAGAGAATAGTTTAAAGTGTAGTTGAAATTAATCGGAGATGATTTGTGGGAGAATGAGATAACTAAGCATTTTTCAACGTTTAGTGAAAGTCGGTTTAGAGTGCACCAATTAGCGAAGTTTGACACGTTGCGTTGCAGGATCGTACAGTCATTAAGTGATGATATTGTATTAAAAATCTTTGCGTCATCAGCGTACAGTAGAATGGAAGAACCTGGCACAAAAGTGATCAGGTCATTTATATAAATGGCAAAAAGAATGGGACCAAGGTGGCTGCCTTGTGGAACACCTGATGTAGCAATTATGTCAGTTGATAGAATGCCACGAAATCGAACGTTTTGCTTGCGATTAGAGAGATAAGATTTAACCCAGTCTATAAACTTATTAGGGAACTCAAGAAGATGCAATTTACATATAAGAATGTCATGATCCAGCTTATCGAAAGCTTTCGTGAGGTCGGTGTAAATGCAGTCAACTTGTTTACCTTCTTCAATCGCAGGGATGACTAAGTTCGCAAGTTCTAAAAGGTTAGTGGTGGTAGATTTACCTTTAATAAAACCATGTTGGCAAGGTGAGATTAAAGACTTAGAGTGAAAAGATAATACCTCGGTAACTATGGCTTCAAAAAGCTTGGCGACGCATGGTAATTTGGCGATTGGCCTATAGTTGTGCACGACTTCTTTGCTGCCTTTTTTGTGGATAGGAGTAAGTGAAGAATATTTCCATAAGTTTGGGAAAATACCGGACGAAATCGATAGATTAAAAAGATGAGCTAATAGTGGTGAGAGGATATTAGCGCAACGTTTAAGCACTACGGTCGGTAATCCATCAGGACAGGGGTGAAAATTATTCTCAAGATGAGATATATGTCTTAAGATAGTGGGAATGTCGATGTAAAGGTCTTTCATTCCCAACGTCGTTTTAGGGGAGTCTATTAGGTAATTGAAATTAAGTTTATTGAAATCGGAAAGAGGTAGTCCATAAGCGGATTGGAAGTAATCTGCAAATAAGTTACTGATTGCTTGCGAGTTATTAATGACCATGCCGTCAGATATAAAAGAGCTAGGGTATCCGTCATGATACCTTTTTGAGTTTACAAAATTCCAAAAACGCTTGGGATGGCTTATGAAAGACTGCCTTAGCTCGTCCATATAGTTGGAGTAGGCAGATGAGGTTTCAGATACGAATCTATTTCGTAATTCCTCATAAACTTTATAATCATCCTCTAGACGCGACAAGCTGTACACTTTCCAGGCCTTGATTTTCAAATTTTTGAGATTTATTAAATCTGTATTGATCCATGGAAAGCGTTTCAAAGGTACAGAGTTACTCAAAGGTACACAGCGAGCAAAGCAACCGAATAAAATAGAATGAAAGTTTGTGGCTGCAACGTTTACGTTAGATTTATTAACAACCGAAGACCAGTCGCATTCGGTCATTACTTCACTCAGCGTATCAAAGTCAACTTTCTTGAAGTTAAAGTTAAAAAGATTTACAAAATTAGGCTCCGCTAGTATATCGTCATTAATTTGAAAATTGATATGATGAGCTGGATGGTGTAAAGATTCATTAAGTAGAGGAGATGAACATCGTTCAATAGAGACATCAGATGAGTTCGTAGAAAAAATCAGATCCAAAAGTCGTCCGTTTGTGTTGTGGATGCCATTGATCTGCTTTAGTCCAGTTGAAAGAATGGCGTCAATGAAGTAGCTTTCTCGTCGGTTATTGGACGAAGGAAGATAGTGTTCACTATCGTTAGAAATTCGCCACTCCAGATGCGGTAAATTGAAATCTCCCATAAGAATGAGATCGTCGGACGGTTCCATTATGCGGCATATATATTCGGTTAGGTTATACGCCAAGTCATATGTTGAGTTTGATGCGGACGGTGTTATGTACAGTATTGCCACGAAAATTCTTCTTAAATGAAGGTTTAGTGAGATACATACGTATTCCAGATCAAGAGTGTCAGGTATATCAAGTCGAGATACTGGCAGTTCTTTACGTACAGCAAGCAGAACACCACCGCCGACAGGAGCATCTGGACAATTAAGATGGCGATCACGACGAAAAACTGCAAAGTTACTGTTGAATAGTTCAGCATCGTTGATGCTTTCACATAGCCAGGTTTCGGTAAAGCCAATTATGTCGAAATTAGATACTGCAGAAGTGACGTATAAATCATTAATTTTAGAGCGCATGCCACCTATGTTGGCGTAGTACGCCGAGATTTCTTTTGCCCGTTTTTTGAATTAAGGCTTGATGTAATTAACTCTTGATGTTGATGTTTGGGAACAAATTCCCTGATGATACACGATGGAGGCCAGTAGCTGCTACATGAAATAGTGTTGAAGCACCACTCAGGCATGATAACTTTGAATGATGACACACGCTGGTGGTTCCCAATTTTTGTACAAGATATAAAATTGGACGGAGCAAACATTTTATTGTATTGGAGAATATTGTTCACATTCGCTAAGACATCATCGTTGGTCGTGTCTCCAGCTAAGCGAGATAAAAATAACACTTTAGGTTGAACTGCAGCTTTAAGGGAGCAAGAAAAATTGTTGTCATTGTGTCCAAGCAAAGTGCGGCCATCAGTAGCGACGCTCACGATATTTTGTGTTCTGTCTACATTTTCAGGTGCTGGTGCATAATTCTGATCGGCATTAAAGGCACTGGAGGATTTCGAAGTCTCGTTCCCATTCACGTTGCTTTCCGTAAGATCGTTTATTGTTGTGATATTGCTTTCTCCAATCGGTAAGATATTGGGAACTAAAGTCGAGAGTTTTGTGGATGTAGTGTGAACCTGCTTTGATTGTTTACGTTTGCTTGCTCTAACATTATTTGCAGGCTTTTTTGATGCTTGAGAAGGGGTATGCATGCTATTAGATGCTGGCGTGGGTGTGTCAGTGGATTTACTGCTATGGTCCAAGTTATCAGTCTGACAACCAATGCTGGTTAAGGTTTTAGTAACCGAAGTAGCAAACAGTGGTTGATTATTGTGTTTTTCTTCCCAGGTATCAGTTTGGCAGCTAAAACTACGTCAAGATGTATTTGTAGGTGGCGTTAAGCGGCTGCTAAGATCTAAGTATAATTTGTCAACCTTCATTTCTAACGACTGGAGAATATCGACTGACTTAGTTTGAGAAAGTGGCTCATTATGATTGCAAGGCAACGGGTGCAAGTCAATGATCGAGTCGTTTAAAATGCCAGTTTTATTTTCAAGTGTTTTAATTTTTCCTTGCATTGAATCAAACTTATCATGTAAGACGCCTATATTATGTTTGATATGTTTGAATTCATCTAATTGAGCTCGTATGTCGGACAATGCTTCAAAAAAAGGCGAGAGAGCTGTAGATATGCTAACACATCGTACACAATCGTACACAATCTTCAAAAGTGGGGAGTCATCGGGAAGTCACGAGTTTGGAGTGGCCTTCATCGTGGACAAAAAAAATGAAACCGCTAGTAATCGACTTCAAGCCTGTCAACGAAAGATTGTGTGCGATCCGCATTCGTGCAAAGTTTTTAACGTTTGGCTCATTAACGTTCATGCCCCTACTGAAGATAAGGATGAGGCAGTGAAAGATAATTTCTATAACCTTCTGGAAAGGTTATATGATTCTCTGCCATCAAATGATGTTAAAATCCTGCTGGGCGACTTCAACGCAAAGGTTGGAAAGGAGGAAACACACCGCGGAATCACCGGCCAATTTAGTCTTCACGACCTATGCAACGACAATGGACAACGACTGGTCGACTTTGCGAGTGGCAGAAATCTCGTCGTAAGCTCCACGTGTTTCCCGCATCGTGACATCCATAAAAGGACATGGGCATCCCCCGACGGCCACACCTTTAATCAGATTAATCATATTCTGATTCAGAAAAGGTGGGCCCCTAGTATTTTAGATGTGCGAACCTTCCGTGGAGCCAACTGCGACTCCGACCACTACTTAGTCAAGACTCGATATCGATGTCGACTGTCGCATGAAGCCAGAGCAAGCTCAAGACGCAAGTTCGATGTCAACAAGCTTCGAAACAAGACGATGGAAGCCGAATATAGATCTGCTCTGGAAATGGAACTAGCTTCCACGCCTAACACCACGTCTATCAACGATGTTTGGACTACTATCAAAAGCGCAGTGAACGCAGCAGCCGAAAAAGTAGTGGGATATACAGCCGGGCAACGCAGAAATGAATGGTTCGACGAGGAATGTCAAGCCGCGTTGGATGAAGAGAATGCGGCCTACAAAATCCACATTGAACGACCGACTAGAGCCAAGAAAGAAAAATATGACGATCTTTGGAGAGTAGCTAATAGAATAATTAGACGTAAGAAACGAAAGCATTTTGACACCATGCTGAATAACATGAATGACAACTTTATGGCTAACAACACTCGACAAGCGTACAAAGTAGTGAGACACTTAAAGCAAGGCTTTAAACCACGAACTAGCCTATGTAGGGCTGCCGATGGAAGCATCATAAGTGGCTCAGAACAGGTGAAGGAAAGATGGGCGTCCTATTTCCAGCAATTACTGAACGGAAATGTCCCCGCACCCGACGAATCGCCATCATTAATTGGCACATACCTTGACAGTGCCTCATCTCATCCCCTACACTGGATGAAGTCCGACAGGCCATGGACCGCTTGAAACCCAACAAAGCACCGGGCATCGATGGTATCCTCGCGGAGCGGCGGCGGGATCTCCGTTTTAAGGGCAATCCATGGATTGGTGACAAGCATCTGGCAACAAGAAACGATGCCGGATGAGTGGCGAAAAAGCGTTATATGTCCCATTCACAAGAAAGGAGATAAATTGCTATGCGAAAACTACGGGGGCATATCACTACTTTGTACGTCGTACAAGCTCTTGACAAACATTTTAGAGTTAAGGATTTCCCATCACGCTGAGAAAATTCTTGGTGAATATCAAGGTGGTTTCAGACGTGGAAGATCGACAACTGACCAAATATTCACGGTCAAACAAATTTTGGAAAAATGCTGGGAATTCAACATTGATGTCCATCAAATATTCGTCGACTTCCAACAAGCGTACGACAGCATCAGCCGAACTGCATTATATAACATCATGCTGCAGTTCGGAATCCCAGCAAAGTTGGTACGCCTAGTGAAAATGACCATGACCGACTCCACGTCACAAGTGCTGATCCAGAATAATATGACCGACTCGTTTTCGACGAATAGAGGGCTAAATCAAGGGGATGGATTAGCTCCGGTGCTCTTTAACTTAGCGCTTGAATATGTCATCAGAAAAATCCAAGTTGACACGAGAGGAACTCTATTATTTAAGTCGACACAGCTAGTAGCTTACGCTGATGACATCAACATTATGTCACGTTCGTTCAACGACGCCAAGGAAGTTGGTCTGCAAATTAACGAACAAAAAACAAAAGTTATGACTCAATCAAGGAAAAGGACGCCAATAAGACAAAATATAACGATAGGGGACTATAACCTTGAAAATGTAGACAACTTCGTATACCTAGGGACGAACCTCTCGAAGGATGGGAATGAGCTTGACGAAATCAAACGACGGATTCAATTAGCCAATAAGACATTCTTTTCGGTGCTTCCCACTTTAAAATCTCGATGCGTACACAGAAATACGAAGCTCCGCATCCCATAGACCTGTGCTATGCTACGGAAGTGAAACCTGGACGCTGACCCAGGCATCTGAAAAAGCCTTAAATACGTTTGAGAGAAGGGTATTGCGAAGGATCCTCGGTCCAATACGGGAAGAAGATGGATGGCGAATCCGATACAACAACGAGCTTGTGGATACACAAACACCTACACGTATCTCACTTACATTCCACAGCTCACCACACTACTTGACCTGAAACACAACACATCAAAATTAAAAACAAAGTAGGTTAAGAAAAAAAATGTCATAAAAAATTTGTCAATTTTTACTAATGTTCGAAGAACAATAGTATTAAACTCGTTTCGCCGAAAATTCATATTTCTTTATTTATATATATATATATATATATATATATATATATATATATATATATATATATATATATATATATATATATATATATATATATATATATATATATATATATATATATATATATATATCAGCAAATCGGTTAATAGAAGTAATCTTTGGAGTGGCCTATCCGATTGAGCTGAAATTTTCGGATGTCGTAGATGTATATATGATAGTACGTAGGTCCATGACTTGTTCGAATTCAGTTATCTTTAACCTTTTGGCGGCGGCGGGCATTTTAGTGAATTTTCAGGTACTCCTATATTTCCAAGCAGTGTAAAATTTTTGTAACAAAAAGTATTGGAAATAAAAACTTATTATGTTTTAGGTTTGCTCATGATAAAGAATTGGAAATTTTGAGCCGTGTGTGGGTGGTGAGTGCCTAAAAGTGGGCAAGGAATTTTTCTCAAATTTTGCTTTGTCATAACTTCTGACAGAAACATTCGATCATCGTGAAATTAATAGAGCGTATTGATGTAGGCTAGAACTTAGCACACATGGATTTTAAAGACAGTGTGGGTAACTCTGTAGCTATGGCAGGCTCTTAAAAAAAAATCCTTCAAATCATCGACCTTCCTGAAAAATTTTTGCTTTTTGCCAAAAAACTCAAATCATTGATAAATCTAAATCTTTGTCCATCACGTCAGATTAAAATTTTCCAAATTCCGATTCGCACAAGAACGGCAACCCATCACCAAACTACCTCTATTTTCAGCACTCGAAAGTTCTGTTCACGAGAACTGACGACCGGGTTATCCGATTATAGTGAAATTTACAGGACATGTTAATATTAGCTAGGACCAGGTCTGATAGAAGTGATTTTGAAATGCGGGCAACCCTGTGCCAGTGGTACCATCTTGAGAAATCACTGAGAAAAAAAACCGGTTTTTGGCCTATAACTTCCGATTCAGCCATCAGATTTTGACAAAATTCTTACAATACTTGGATCTTATCCTATGTAACATTTGGTGAAAATTTGGCTGAAGAATTAGAATAGAGTTGCCAGCTATGGTGATTTTTGTCTCCTAAATCTTGCAAATTTGCTCAGCAAAATAAAGATTTCTTCCCTATATTTTCCGGTCTAGTGTAGAAATCGGAACGAACTTCACGCAGTAAATGAACCTTAATATGAACCAAATGTCATAGAAATTTCGTACGAAAATCTTGAAAGGGCTGCCAGCTATGACCATTTTGTAATTTTGTTTAATTTCTTTACTGAGCGATTATGTCATTAGATTTGCAAATGGAAATGATCCTGCAATGAAAATTAACAACAAATATTAACGCTTTCAAAACTTGAAAAGTTTTGAGGGTGGTAACCCTAAAATTCTTTTCACCCGTATAACGTCCAGCGCAGTGATTCAATTGAAACGAAATATACTGGTTGGGTTTAACTTAACGTGAAGCAGATTTGGTATGTGTTTTGCTTTGATGCTTAGGCCCGCCGCAAATTGAGCACAGCCTAGCCCAGCACACGGCCAGCCCACGCGTGGATCAAACTGTGCCAGACCTGTTTCAGCAGGTTGCCGCATATTGAGACCAGTCCACGGCTATCCCATTATTTTAATTATGCATGCGGGAAGCACATGGGTTGCCCGTGGGCGATCCGTGTGCTGGGCTAGGCTGTGCTCAATTTGCGGCGGGCCTTACACAGGGTAACCAGCATTAGCCATTTCCGTAAATATTGCACCAAAAGATGCTTCAAATTACGTTCTCATATGCAAAGAATTTGCAATAAAAATAAGAAACCAATTTCGAAATTTTCCGAGTTTTGAACATTTTTCGGATGGCAGCCTCAAACAACATTTAACCGCTGAAAATTTCGATAAAATCCTGCGATGAGAACGAAATTCAGAGGATAAGTTGATTTGAGTATGAGTTTGTTATGGTAAACTTATTGCTGCTTCGTTCGGACTACTTCGTTCGGGTTGCCAGCACTGAACATTTTCATCATTTGTGTTATAGTTGAGTTTTGTTGCTTTGGATAAGGAATGGTTGATATGATTCTACAAAACAGTGTTTTACGTCTTTCCAAACTTTTTTGTCACTCAAAGAAAATTTCTTCGAAAATTAGTTTTCCAGCGGTTCAGGTGCGCTAGAGTTTTTTTTGTTCTTCTTGATATGAGTTGTGAATTGAAGGATTGTTGTTTTGAACTATTTAAAAAAAAAATATAGAATTAGTTGCTCATAATGGTGTTGGCACAATTTCAGTTGTTATGTTTATATTAAAGACTAAATAAAATAAAATATACAATAATTTAATTTTGTCATAGATTATTCCTATAAATTGGTGACCCCGAACAGGGACTAGCAACCTTGTCCAGTCAAAGCATCTTGTAGGAACTTCTGGCATCATTCAGCGGTTATCACGACGATATAAAGAACATTTGGCGTTCCAAATCGTGATATGAACTTGAATTAGGAAGTTGAGAACACTAAGCGCCAACATACATCCGAACACAAAGTATCAACTGGCAACTAGCTTCATTAACTCGCTTGCGGTGCACGAATCTAGCAAACGGAAACAAGCTGCGTATCAACATCAGCATCAGACGATCGATAATTCAAGTAACAAGATTCTATCACATACTCAACCAATATTATTGAATTCCTGGAGAAACCCAACATCAACACTTCGTCATCGTCTCGAATTCAGTCGTGGACTCAGAACGGACATTCCGCTAGTACCTCCAATTCGTCAGACCGCTTCCACTTTCCACCAAATTATTTGATAAGCCGCTTCAATCAACTCAGAATCGACGGCGAAACCTGCATTTACAGTTTAAGAAGTGCTACGACACCCGGCAAAAGAATTTTGAGCCCAAAACCAATTTCAAACAAGAAACCTGCAACAGTCACAACAGCATGACTCCACGGTCATTGCAACTATCTTCAAGTGGGACTTCGTCGAAGACAAAACAAAATGGTACGTTAGAAACGAATTCTATTTCAATAGATTGAACTTGTTGGTCTCGTTTAAGTATTTATTTAGTTGAATATTAGAGTAATGCAGAATTTCTATACCCGAAATATCTATATACAGTATAAATAGTTTATTATTCTCCAACTTAATACAATAATAGTATAGAAGTGTTAGAACACAAACAACCCTGACACTACAGCAAATTGAAAGTTTTTTTCGTAATTCAATTGTGGGAATTATTGATATGTGTGTTAAATAAACTTAAAGCTCTGGCTGCAGCGCCTTCCGGAGCAGACTCAGGCTATTTTAGCCTGCTCTCCGGAGGCCAGTCTGAACAAGTTGGCGGAAACGGCAGACAAAATTGCTGAAGTTTTTGTCCAGCCACAAGTTCATTCTGTCGCCGTTTCCCACCAGCAGTCAGAGGTGGCCGCTTTGTCAGAGCAAGTTGCTGCCCTCACAAGGCTCGTCCACCAACAACTGCGATCGCATTCGAGGTCCCAAGGGAGATCTCGCTCGCAGCCACGTCGCCGAAGCCAGTCACGAGGGGCTGGTATTTGTTGGTACCACTACAAATTCGACTCCAAGGCTTTAAAATGCATCTCTCCATGCGCCTTCAAGGCTGGTTCATCTGAACCAAAAAACTAAGTCGCTGTTCTCTTCAGACGGTAAGAAAACACGACTTGTCACCTAGCCGTCGTCAAATAATTCATGACAACTTGTCTAAACGACACTACTTGATTGACACAGGCGCAGATATTTCGGTGCTTCCAGCACCTACTACCGGAAAACTTCCACCTTCTGGTATGCGACTTGCCGCGGCAAACCAGTCGACCATCAACACCTACGGACGAAAGGTGATCAAACTAGACCTAGGACTCCGTCGTGAGTTTTCATGGGATTTTATCATTGCCGATGTCTTTAGACCCATTGTAGGCGCAGACTTCCTCTGCCACTATGGGCTAGTCGTCGACTTGGCAAATGCTATCCTTGTGGATCCTCTTACTTCTCTTTCATCGAAAGGCACGTACACATCGTACAAAGGTCCAAAACTAAGTGTTTTGTTTGAGCAAACCTCTGATCCACGGATACATGCCCTTCTCAACAAATACCATGCCATCACGGTCAACACAGGGTTCTCACAACCCTGTAAACACAAGGTGACACACCACATTTTGACCACAGGCCCTCCAATAGTATCTAGACCACGTCGACTTGCACCAGATAAGCTCGCAGCGGCTAAGAAAGAATTCGATTTTCTGCTACAGCAGGGAATTTGCCGCCCCTCAAACAGCAGTTGGTCTTCTCCGCTACACATGGTACGCAAGACTAATGGGGAATGGCGTCCTTGCGGCAATTACAGACGCCTAAACGCCATAACCGTCCCGGATAGATATCCGATCCCCATTATTCAAGACTTCTGTCATGAATTACATGGCAAAAATATATTTTCCACCATAGACCTGACTAAGGCCTACCATCAAATTCCAGTCGAGCCGAACGATATTCCAAAGACCGCCATCTGCACACCTTTCGGACTCTTTGAGTTCACCCGAATGACTTTCGGACTTTGCAATGCGGCACAATCGTTCCAACGCTTCATACATGAAGTCCTACACGGATTAAAATTCTGTTTTATCTACCTCGACGACATTTTGGTAGCTTCGACTTCCGAAGAAGAGCATCTTGTTCACTTAGAACAAATTTTCAAAAGATTAGCGGACCATGGTCTTATAATCAATATGGAGAAATGCCATTTCCTTCGACCTTCAATCAAATTCTTAGGTCATGAGGTTTCGCCGAAAGGCATTAAGCCCTCCCCAGATCGGGTTGAGGCTATATCAACAGCTAAACTCCCCAAGACGGTTAAAGACCTAAGAAGATTTTTGGGGATGGTCAACTTTTATCGTCGCTTTCTTCCTCACACAGCTGAGATGCAGCAACCACTCAACGCCTATCTTTGTGGCTCTAAGAAAGATGGTGCTAAGACTATCGACTGGTCAATAGAAGCTAGCAAAGCTTTCGACTAAGTCAAGACTGGTTTAACAGAAGCCACTCTATTGTCCTTTCCGGACTCAAACGCCGAGCTTGGTCTATTCGTAGACGCTTCCGATTCCGCCATCGGGGCTGCTCTGCAGCAAAAATGTCAAGGCTCTTGGCAATTCCTTGGTTTTTACTCGGCCAAATTAAGCGACGCACAAAAAAAGTATAGTGCATACAACCGCGAACTCTTAGCGGCTTATCAGGGCATTCGTTATTTCCGCTACTTTTTGGAAGCCCAAATGTTCACTCTATACACCGACCACAAACCACTGACTTTTGCTTTCAAACAAAAGCCAGAAAAGGCCACACCTCGTCAACTTAGACATCTAAGTTATATAAGTGAGTTCACTTCTGACATTCGGCATGTCTCTGGTTGCAACAACGTTGTTGCTGACGCACTCTCTCGTCAAGAAGAAATCATTCTTCCCAGTACTCTCGACTTTGCCGCAATCGCCTCGTCCCAAGCATCGGACGCAGAGTTTCAGAAGGTTCTAAAGGACTCTAAATTTGTTTTAAAAAAACAACCAATATTTGGCACCAACGTCGACATTTTTTGTGAAGTGTCTGGCCCAAGCATACGACCTTATATTCCTCACACGTTCAGGAAACAGGTGTTCAACTCAGAACATAATATCACTCACCCTGGTATTCGTGCTACAAGAAAGCACATTGCAACTAAATTCTTCTGGCCTTTGATGAACAAGGACATTGCCACTTGGGCCCGAGAATGTCTATCTTGTCAAAAATGCAAGATAACCAGACATGTGAGCAAACCTGTATCGACCTTTCCTACGGTCTCCGAACGTTTTAAGGTCATTCACATCGACATAGTTGGTCCCCTAACACACTCGCAGGGATACACTTACTGTCTCACCATAATCGACCGTTTCACACGTTGGCCTGAAGCAATTCCTTTAGCCAGCATTACTGCCAATGACTGTGCTACTGTTTTACTAAGCACCTGGATTGCTAGATTTGGAGTTCCCCAATACATTGTCACCGACCAGGGCAGACAATTCGAGTCAGCGCTCCATGCTGAGCTGGGTCGACTCTTGGGCTTCGAGCGCAATCGTACCACAGCGTACCAACCTCAAGCCAACGGTTTCTTAGAAAGATGGCATCGTACTCTTAAATCGGCTATCATGGCTCACAACGATGTTTCTTGAACTAGAACACTTCCCCTAATTCTTCTTGGATTACGATCTCTAATCCGAGAAGAATTCACAGCATCACCGGCACAACTCCTGTACGGAGAAAACCTGCGTCTTCCTAGTGATTTTCTTCAAGAAAATCCTAGGAAGATTAGCCAAACAGAATTTGCCTCCGAACTAACGGCTACAATGGCAAAACTTCGACCGGTTGATGCTCAACACCACAAAACACCGAAGATATTCATCTTCAAGCAACTCGACTCTTGCTCACACGTCTTCGTCAGAGTCGATTCTGTTCGTCCACCACTCATTCCACCGTACGACGGTCCTTTCAAAGTCCTAGCCAGACATATTAACTATTACACTCTGGAAATCAGAAACAAATCCGTCAGTGTTTCCATTAACAGGCTCAAGCCTTGTTACACGTCATCCTCTACGGAACCTGTTGACAATTCTTCCAGAAACCAGCAAGCATCAGCAACCTCGACTGCACCATTACTACCTCCAGCTCCCGAAAAGAGACCAGCGAGGAAAGTTACATTCGCTCCGTACGTCTCTCTAGCTGGGCGAACCACAAAGGCGCCACTCTCCTACGCCTCGTGATAACGCGTAAAACGCTGGCAGGGGAGTATTGTGGATACACAAACACCTACACGTATTTTTTGATGTACTTTCATCTGCTCTTTCGAAGACTAACCACAACAATAATGGCGTCGAAAAATCTCTTGTCTCACTGGAAGAGAGAATAGATTCTCTGAATGGAAAATTAGATACATTATCTTCAGTTATCTCAGCCACTTCTGTCCCAAGTAGCTCTCGCCAAGTAAACTTTACAAATATGCTCGAGAATGCTGAACAAAAACTTTCTTCAATGATCGACAATCAAAATACGTTGCTAACTAATGCCTTTTTGGAACAAGCACTAAAATTAAATAATATAAATAATAAGCTTGAACACTTTGAGCACCAGCGCGAAAACCCACTGGAAGATATGAATAATCGGCCTTCTACTTTCGAGCATTCGCTTCTCCATGAGCTATCAATGGCCGAAATTAACAGCAACATGCCGAAATTGATCACAAAAGACATTGCTACGTCTCCTATCAAAGAATTGACTTCTACTGCAGCCAAGCCAATATATAAATTTGGTACATATTGGCCGAAAAATGAGTGGGACAGTCGAATTAAAAAAATAAAAAAACATAATAAAAATTGCCAATACGAAGGATCACGCTTCCATTTACCAGTTGATACCGACAAAGTAGCGTTCTTCGTGAAAGGAATTCCTCCCACTGCTGATCAAGGATGGCTGAATACGTTTCTCGAAACTGGATTCCACATCAATGATTATTTGATCACAAAACTACCACAACGGAAACACAACTCACAGAAGCGTTACAAGGTTTTAATTCCAACAAAATATGCCTGGATGTTCATGAGTTTGGACGGAGGTAGCAGCAAATTCAACTCGAATGGCGTTACATTTTCTCCCTGGAAGAATCGAAGGACCAACAATAGCCGTAAGAAAGTACCAAATTCTGTAAGAAAAATTTGTACTTCAAATAATGTTCCTAATACCCGTAAATCTCCATCCATTCAAAATCCTCAAATTACTAATACTCGTAACATCCCATTAATAACACGTTCTACTGTTGCTTCCGTTTCTTCTCTACAAAATACAAACAACAACGTAGCCAATATTAGCTCCTCTTTATCCTCTAGCCAGCTGGCTACCCATGTCGCCTCTACAGAGGCAACTACGAATACTACCTCTTTTGGCAATTTGATGACAACTGCTTCTCGTCGAAAAGCATTCAACTCTGTTAGGCATTTATCCTAACATAACACCTTCTTTAAATCGACTCAGACTCTTTTATCACAATTGTAGTGGTATGAGAGGGAAATTAAATAAATTATATCTTGACGCAAAATCCTGCCACTTTAATTTACTCGCCTTCACAGAAACATGGCTAAATGATTCCCATAAGAATGAAGAGATCCTGGATAGCAGTTGGACAATTTACAGAAGCGATCGTGACTATTGTTCCACAGGTCAAACGCGAGGTGATGGGGTTTTGCTGGCGGTTAGCAACACACTTTCAAGTGAGATTATTGACACCACCCCCAATGTATTGTTCCAACACCTTGTTATTCGTGTTTCTTTGAATAACCATTTCCTTTATATTAGTTTGGCCTATATTCCACCTAGATCGGACGAATCAGTTTACAACCATTTCTGTGAATTAGTATCTCCCATTACAACGTCTCTAAATGAAAAAGACAAAATAATATTCTTAAGGGATTTCAATCGTCCCAACTTATGTTTTATCCCCGATGAAAATGACGCATTTTTTCTTCCTGTTAAACTTTTAGATTCCAATGACTTCAACCTTGCGAGTACTTTTTACGGCAACGATTTGCAGCAAGTCTCTCCAACTCCCAACCAAAACGGTCATTGGCTGGATCTTGTTTTCACTAATGCCTACGACGAAGTAGTGGTAAGTCCAACTGATGACGCAGAGCATCTTTTTTCAAATAGTTTACACCACACTGCACTATCAGTTGAACTTCCCACTCCTGATTCTATTTACTTAAAAACGTACAATAATTCAATTGTATTTGACTTTCTTAATGCTGACTACGAAAGTATTCATCATGTACTTGACTCTATAGATTGGATGAATACTCTTTCAACGTTAGATCTTGAGGTAGCCATTTCCACTTTTTATGATAAAATATTTGACGCCGTTGAAAGATATGTACCTAAGATTAAAAAAAAAAAACTCTAGCGCACCTGAACCGCTAGAAACACTAATGTTCGAAGAACAGTAGAAGAATCGTGCAGGTTTTGAGTGCATATTCCACCACATGTGCTGCTTATTACGACCAAACTGTTTCAAATGCCACGTTTTACTTTGGTCTCAAGAATGCATTATAACTCATATGGTGGAAGGTTTCAGATATTACCACTGGCATGAATTTCAACGTTTATGAGAGCAAAACACGGGTTAATTATATTCGTTATCAGTTGCTTATTTCACATAATTTTGAAAGCAGCATCTCATATAACATCAATGAAGGAAATGCTCAGTGCCTGCAGCACTGTAACTGAAGTTGGTGTTTGGGGCTGCGATCCGAAAAATTTGCAGAACTTTGGGAATTGAAACATTGGTTATTTATTTTCATTGTAAATGTTTCCGGTATGAATATTAACTGTAAGCATTTATTGATACAAAAGTAGCACAACCGACTCGTGCTGGCAATCCTCTGCCAGTATCAAAGCCAAGAATATATCACATCTGCTTCACGTTGTTATATTACATTCGAAGTTATAGGAGTATAAAAAAATTTAGGGTTATCTGCAGCGAGTTTTTTCAAATGATCGAAAGCTTAATATTTGCTGTTTATTGTCACTACAATGTCATTACCATTTGAAAATTCTACGATAAAACCGCTTAATAAAGATATTGCAATTAAACACAAAACCAACAATAGCTGGCAACCCTATCGTGGCTTGTCAACCAAATTTGGCCTGAATAATGTTTATGACAGGTTTCATTAGTTGTTTGTTATGACTGCACTGGAAGTTATAGGGCAAAAAGTTTTATTTTCCTGAGCGAATTTTCAAAACCAAAGACACAAAAATTACCATAGCTGGCAGCACACATCGAATTTTTAAACCAAATTTTCATCAAACAGAGTTTAGAGTAAGGTTCAGCTACTATGTCAATTTCATGAAAATCTGGTAACTAATTCACATTTCATAGGGCAAAAAGCAGTTTTTTTTCTTTGTAATTTTTCAAGTGGCACCACTGGCACAGAGTTGCCCACAATTCAAAATCGCTTCTATCAGATCTGGTCCTGCTTAAGTCCAATGCATTCTGTAAATATCAGCTGTATCTGATTATTGGTTCGTGAGTTCCCGTGAACAGAAGTTTTTGATGCTAAAAATATAGATTAACTGGGAAAGGGTTACCGTTCTTGTCCGACATTAAATTTCCAAAGTGTAACTTTGAACGTGTAGATAAAGCATAAGATCTGTATACAGATTGGTTTTATTGTAAGAAACGGACATTTTTTTAGATATTCGATGGTTTGAATGTTTTCACTTCCAAATTTTTATTTTTTCAAATTTAAGACACCAAAATTATCATAGCTGGCAGCTCCAACCGAATTTTTCGACCAAATTTCTACCAAACGTGGTTAAGGTCCAGCTACTGTGTGAATTTCGTTAAAATCGAACGATTCAATCAGAATTTATAGGGCTATAAACAGTTATCTTTTTTAGTGATTTTTCAAGATGGCACCACTGGTACAGAATTGCCCGCATTTTAAAATCACTTCTACCAGACCTGGTCCTTTGTAAGACCAATACATTCTGCAAACTTCAATTAATTCTGCTCATTGGATCGTGAGTTTCCGTGAACAGAAGTTTTTGATGCTAAAAATATAGGTAAATTGGGCAAGGGTTACCAGGCGTGCCCGTTATACCATATCAAATTTTTTTTATTGTCTACGTAAACAAAGCATAAGATTTACATATGAGTGGCGTTTTTTTGAAGAAGCGGCATTTTTTCAAGAAGGACGATGATTTGGAGGTTTTTACTTTCAGTGCCTGCCCTAGCTACAGTGTTGCCAGTACCTTCATTAAAAGCTACACAAATCTACAACTAAATAATACAAATATGTCCTGAAAATTTTGTAATGATTGAATAGCTTTGTCAAAAGTTATCGCAATTTGAAAATTTTCAAAATTTCCCGTTCTCTTTTTAGACACCCAGCGCACACATGGGGTTAAAAAATTCCAAAAAAAATTATCCGATTCACATGTAGAACATGTTCGAAATTTATTTCGTCAACTTTATTTTCGCGAAAATTATTTGTGTACGAAATAATAGGTATATTAAAAATATCACTTAAATGGCCGCCGGCGCCGAAAGGTTAACAATAACTGACATTTAGTGAGACCTGGACCTATTCTGCACATACACTAATGTATCCTGAAAGTTTCAGCTCAATCGGATGGCGCGTTCCCGAGATTATCTCACTGAAATTTTTTGATGATATATATATATACATATATATATGGAAATATGAATTTTTGGCCGAATCGATTTTAATACTAATGCTCTTCGAACATTAGTAAAAATAACATGCGAGAAATCTTAACTATAACCGAAACCTAAAACACCCGATACAAGTACTTACGTTTTTCCTGTGTTTGTTTATTGATTGTGTTGACTACATCGGTGCTCCTTTTGTATTTGATCAGTCGCTTAGTGTACAACCGTTTCGTACTCTTTGTAATAGGGCCTATAAGCAAATTTGTCGTTTTTAAATCCATTGATGCATTTTCGAAGCTTATCGCTTACCAGGAATATCGCCAAAATTAGTTAATTCTGCGCGCAATACATCCGTATCGTAGTCAGCTGGCACTATATACTCGGTTGATATGCTAGATTTACTTTTGTTTAAGTCCTCACATCTATAATGCATCAAAATTACTGATCATACAGAAACATTTCAATAGCACTTACTCATCTGTCGGATTAGAATGAATTCGAGTTTCATAAAAGACCAATCCTGCCTCGTCGTCTGTATGAGTGTAGATCTCGGCGGCTTGCATGACATACTTCCCGTTTTGACGAGATCGGATGAAATTAGATTGATTTAGAGTTCTATCTTCTTCTGGGATCCCCATGTTCAGCCGTAACAAGATCGGTTTGAGCGTCGCTGGCTATCAACTTTTCCAAGAACATATTCAAACGTCTATTCCTCAGAGCAGGTTGATTGTCGTTTTCATTCGGGTCAATTAGAGTGCTCGTAAAATTTAGTGTTTCCTGCGTCATCACACCACCGAGCAGCTCATCAACATCTTTCATAACCTTTAACAGCGATGAAGGTTTTTGTGTGCTCTGAACTTTTTGCCGCCTCACTTCAATCAACGAATGTCTTGATATCTGCGGAGATGACTGTCCAGAAAGCCTTTTAACATTTTCCTCAAATAGTTTGAACAGATCTTGTTTATCGTCTTTAATCGCCGGTGACAGTTCATTCAAACGAGATAGCTGATAGTTTGTAGAAGCTGATGTTGCCATGAGTTTCTTATTCTTTTCAGAAAATTTCAACTCGAAATCCAAATTCTGTATTGTTTCTATGACGTCGAAATGACACTCTTGCACCGCATAGAGAAAGGGTGTCTTCCTTTCGCTGTCGAAAGCGTGAATATCTCCACCATGTTGCTGTTTAAGGGGGGGTTGGCACCATGGTGCTGTTTAAGGGGTTTTAGTTGATTATAATAGTTTCGTAGGCGAATTACTTACCAGAAGCATTTTGACGATTTTGGCTCGGCCGACTAAGCATGCAATGTGCAGGGGTGTGAGTTTGTCCTCAGAAAGGACATTGGGGTCTCCTGAATCAGATTGTATTATATAGCAATTAATGAGAGGTAACGTAAATCCAACATTTCGCTGATTTCTTTTGCTGCAGATCCGATTGAATTGATTGCTCACAGGTTTTTTGTTTATATTTATGTCACGACTGGGCAGACTTTTTTCTGCAATCGGTCACAATTTTACTGTCGCGTACATTAATTGTTCGAGGAAAATTAAGACGGAATCATTTACGTTGTGCTTACGTTATTGAACATTTATTTACGTTCAAGTAGAAGTCCGGACGAGTATTTAAGCTTTGGTATAGTGAAACTTCACAAGTTACCAGGAGCGTACGGAGCGAACACGCATACCGTGAAAGTATAAAGTCTACGGAAGTACTAAGTTTCCGATAGGGAAGACTATTACGCGAAAACCTTATAATTTCTTGATTGTCTTTTTACATCATAAAATTATTATAAACCTAAAAAAAAATTGCACTTTATTCAAAAGCAGCAATAAAAAAATTCGGTAGTGGAGAAAAGTTTCAAGAAAAATAGATTTTCGCTGTAAAGGCTGGTACTGAGTTAAACGTGAAGCTAAATTTTGACATGTCTCCATTATCTGGTTATTCTTTCGAGCGAAAATTTTGGCAAGAATGTCAAGAATTTCACTTTTCGATCGATTTTCTTATTCGTTTTCATTCGGGTCAATTAGAGTGCTCGTAAAATTTAGTGTTTCCTGCGTCATCACACCACCGAGCAGCTCATCAACATCTTTCATAACCTTTAACAGCGATGAAGGTTTTTGTGTGCTCTGAACTTTTTGCCGCCTCACTTCAATCAACGAATGTCTTGATATCTGCGGAGATGACTGTCCAGAAAGCCTTTTAACATTTTCCTCAAATAGTTTGAACAGATCTTGTTTATCGTCTTTAATCGCCGGTGACAGTTCATTCAAACGAGATAGCTGATGGTTTGTAGAAGCTGATGTTGCCATGAGTTTCTTATTCTTTTCAGAAAATTTCAACTCGAAATCCAAATTCTGTATTGTTTCTATGACGTCGAAATGACACCCTTGCACCGCATAGAGAAAGGGTGTCTTCCTTTCGCTGTCGAAAGCGTGAATATCTCCACCATGTTGCTGTTTAAGGGGTTTTAGTTGATTATAATAGTTTCGTAGGCGAATTACTTACCAGAAGCATTTTGACGATTTTGGCTCGGCCGACTAAGCATGCAATGTGCAGGGGTGTGAGTTTGTCCTCAGAAAGGACATTGGGGTCTCCTGAATCAGATTGTATTATATAGCAATTAATGAGAGGTAACGTAAATCCAACATTTCGCTGATTTCTTTTGCTGCAGATCCGATTGAATTGATTGCTCACAGGTTTTTTGTTTATATTTATGTCACGACTAGGCAGACTTTTTTCTGCAATCGGTCACAATTTTACTGTCGCGTACATTAATTGTTCGAGGAAAATTAAGACGGAATCATTTACGTTGTGCTTACGTTATTGAACATTTATTTACGTTCAAGTAGAAGTCCGGACGAGTATTTAAGCTTTGGTATAGTGAAACTTCACAAGTTACCAGGAGCGTACGGAGCGAACACGCATACCGTAAAAGTATAAAGTCTACGTAGGTACTAAGTTTCCGATAGGGAAGACTATTACGCGAAAACCTTATAATTTCTTGATTGTCTTTTTACATCATAAAATTATTATAAACCTAAAAAAAAATTGCACTTTACTCAAAAGCAGCAATAAAAAAATTCGGTAGTGGAGAAAAGTTCCAAGACAAATAGATTTTCGCTGTAAAGGCTGGTACTGAGTTAAACGTGAAGCTAAATTTTGACATGTCTCCATTATCTGGTTATTCTTTCGAGCGAAAATTTTGGCAAGAATGTCAAGAATTTCACTTTTCGATCGATTTTCTTATTGGAAAGACATTTGCACTGCCCCATTTTCAAATTTAAACACCAAATGTCACTTTTTAGCTCGAAAGAATGAACTGAGCCTATTCAAATACAAATATAAAGCTGTACGAAAAGTTGATTCTACCAAATTTTGTAACAAAAGTAAATGAAAATGATACCATACCAGAAATAAAACTTGAAAACTTGTATCTAAAACAATTAGAACATAGTGATAATATCGGAGAAATCTTAATTAAACATAAGAAAATTAATTTTGTTAGTTTGTCTTCTGACGTTACCATTGTTTTTATAATTTTAATATTACACACATCAACAACATCAACATCAGCTTCTACAAACCATCAGCTATCTCGTTTGAATGAACTGTCACCGGCGATTAAAGACGATAAACAAGATCTGTTCAAACTATTTGAGGAAAATGTTAAAAGGCTTTCTGGACAGTCATCTCCGCAGATATCAAGACATTCGTTGATTGAAGTGAGGCGGCAAAAAGTTCAGAGCACACAAAAACCTTCATCGCTGTTAAAGGTTATGAAAGATGTTGATGAGCTGCTCGGTGGTGTGATGACGCAGGAAACACTAAATTTTACGAGCACTCTAATTGACCCGAATGAAAACGACAATCAACCTGCTCTGAGGAATAGACGTTTGAATATGTTCTTGGAAAAGTTGATAGCCAGCGACGCTCAAACCGATCTTGTTACGGCTGAACATGGGGATCCCAGAAGAAGATAGAACTCTAAATCAATCTAATTTCATCCGATCTCTAATTTCATCTGATGCCTTCATAAATATAAGACAAAGAAATTAATATATATAATTTATGCTTGCAAATTTCTTTAACTGTACCTATATCTATCACATCACAGTCGTACACTGATGGCATACCATTAATTTCACACTGCAACAAACTTTGAATAGTCTCGTCCATTGCAGTTATGGTAGACTTGGGCTTAGGACCACCTCCCGTGGTGTAAATTGACCGTTTTTCGGCAGCATATTTTTTTCTGGTTACTTTTTTTAAATTTTCGTTCTTTCTTTTCAATATTTCGTTGGTAAAATTACCGTGCCAATTAAGTGTTCTATTTCTGGCGGAAGGGTAATGCACTTAAGGTGCGAAGGCAAGCTAGATTATGTGAGGTGGGCAATTATGCATTATAACACCCCCACCCGTTAAATTGAGGCTCCGACGAAATATGAAGCGAACGGTGATTTTGTTTTTTTATACAAATAGATTCCGACTAATATTAAAATTATAAAAACAATGGTAACGTCAGAAGACAAACTAACAAAATTAATTTTCTTATGTTTAATTAAGATTTCTCCGATATTATCACTATGTTCTAATTGTTTTAGATACAAGTTTTCAAGTTTTATTTCTGGTATGGTATCATTTTCATTTACTTTTGTTACAAAATTTGGTAGAATCAACTTTTCGTACAGCTTTATATTTGTATTTGAATAGGCTCAGTTCATTCTTTCGAGCTAAAAAGTGACATTTGGTGTTTAAATTTGAAAATGGGGCAGTGCAAATGTCTTTACAATAAGAAAATCGATCGAAAAGTGAAATTCTTGACATTCTTGCCAAAATTTTCGCTCGAAAGAATAACCAGATAATGGAGACATGTCAAAATTTAGCTTCACGTTTAACTCAGTACCAGCCTTTACAGCGAAAATCTATTTTTCTTGAAACTTTTCTCCACTACCGAATTTTTTTATTGCTGCTTTTGAGTAAAGTGCAATTTTTTTTTAGGTTTATAATAATTTTATGATGTAAAAAGACAATCAAGAAATTATAAGGTTTTCGCGTAATAGTCTTCCCTATCGGAAACTTAGTACTTCCGTAGACTTTATACTTTCACGGTATGCGTGTTCGCTCCGTACGCTCCTGGTAACTTGTGAAGTTTCACTATACCAAAGCTTAAATACTCGTCCGGACTTCTACTTGAACGTAAATAAATGTTCAATAACGTAAGCACAACGTAAATGATTCCGTCTTAATTTTCCTCGAACAATTAATGTACGCGACAGTAAAATTGTGACCGATTGCAGAAAAAAGTCTGCCCAGTCGTGACATAAATATAAACAAAAAACCTGTGAGCAATCAATTCAATCGGATCTGCAGCAAAAGAAATCAGCGAAATGTTGGATTTACGTTACCTCTCATTAATTGCTATATAATACAATCTGATTCAGGAGACCCCAATGTCCTTTCTGAGGACAAACTCACACCCCTGCACATTGCATGCTTAGTCGGCCGAGCCAAAATCGTCAAAATGCTTCTGGTAAGTAATTCGCCTACGAAACTATTATAATCAACTAAAACCCCTTAAACAGCACCATGGTGCCAACCCCCCCCTTAAACAGCAACATGGTGGAGATATTCACGCTTTCGACAGCGAAAGGAAGACACCCTTTCTCTATGCGGTGCAAGAGTGTCATTTCGACGTCATAGAAACAATACAGAATTTGGATTTCGAGTTGAAATTTTCTGAAAAGAATAAGAAACTCATGGCAACATCAGCTTCTACAAACTATCAGCTATCTCGTTTGAATGAACTGTCACCGGCGATTAAAGACGATAAACAAGATCTGTTCAAACTATTTGAGGAAAATGTTAAAAGGCTTTCTGGACAGTCATCTCCGCAGATATCAAGACATTCGTTGATTGAAGTGAGGCGGCAAAAAGTTCAGAGCACACAAAAACCTTCATCGCTGTTAAAGGTTATGAAAGATGTTGATGAGCTGCTCGGTGGTGTGATGACGCAGGAAACACTAAATTTTACGAGCACTCTAATTGACCCGAATGAAAACGACAATCAACCTGCTCTGAGGAATAGACGTTTGAATATGTTCTTGGAAAAGTTGATAGCCAGCGACGCTCAAACCGATCTTGTTACGGCTGAACATGGGGATCCCAGAAGAAGATAGAACTCTAAATCAATCTAATTTCATCCGATCTCGTCAAAACGGGAAGTATGTCATGCAAGCCGCCGAGATCTACACTCATACAGACGACGAGGCAGGATTGGTCTTTTATGAAACTCGAATTCATTCTAATCCGACAGATGAGTAAGTGCTATTGAAATGTTTCTGTATGATCAGTAATTTTGATGCATTATAGATGTGAGGACTTAAACAAAAGTAAATCTAGCATATCAACCGAGTATATAGTGCCAGCTGACTACGATACGGATGTATTGCGCGCAGAATTAACTAATTTTGGCGATATTCCTGGTAAGCGATAAGCTTCGAAAATGCATCAATGGATTTAAAAACGACAAATTTGCTTATAGGCCCTATTACAAAGAGTACGAAACGGTTGTACACTAAGCGACTGATCAAATACAAAAGGAGCACCGATGTAGTCAACACAATCAATAAACAAACACAGGAAAAACGTAAGTACTTGTATCGGGTGTTTTAGGTTTCGGTTATAGTTAAGATTTCTCGCATGTTATTTTTACTAATGTTCGAAGAGCATTAGTATTAAAATCGATTCGGCCAAAAATTCATATTTCCATATATATATGTATATATATATCATCAAAAAATTTCAGTGAGATAATCTCGGGAACGCGCCATCCGATTGGGCTGAAACTTTCAGGATACATTAGTGTATGTGCAGAATAGGTCCAGGTCTCACTAAATGTCAGTTATTGTTAACCTTTCGGCGCCGGCGGCCATTTAAGTGATATTTTTAATATACCTATTATTTCGTACACAAATAATTTTCGCGAAAATAAAGTTGACGAAATAAATTTCGAACATGTTCTACATGTGAATCGGATAATTTTTTTGGAATTTTTTAACCCCATGTGTGCGCTGGGTGTCTAAAAAGAGAACGGGAAATTTTGAAAATTTTCAAATTGCGATAACTTTTGACAAAGCTATTCAATCATTACAAAATTTTCAGGACATATTTGTATTATTTAGTTGTAGATTTGTGTAGCTTTTAATGAAGGTACTGGCAACACTGTAGCTAGGGCAGGCACTGAAAGTAAAAACCTCCAAATCATCGTCCTTCTTGAAAAAATGCCGCTTCTTCAAAAAAACGCCACTCATATGTAAATCTTATGCTTTGTTTACGTAGACAATAAAAAAAATTTGATATGGTATAACGGGCACGCCTGGTAACCCTTGCCCAATTTACCTATATTTTTAGCATCAAAAACTTCTGTTCACGGAAACTCACGATCCAATGAGCAGAATTAATTGAAATTTGCAGAATGTATTGGTCTTACAAGGGACCAGGTCTGATAGAAGTGATTTTGAAATGCGGGCAATTCTGTACCAGTGGTGCCATCTTGAAAAATCACTAAAAAAAATAACTGTTTATAGCCCTATAAATTCTGATTGAATCGTTCGATTTTAACGAAATTCACACAGTAGCTGGACCTTACTTCAAACCACGTTTGGTAGAAATTTGGTCGAAAAATTCGGTTGGAGCTGCCAGCTATGATAATTTTGGTGTCTTAAATTTGAAAAAATAAAAATTTGGAAGTGAAAACATTCAAACCATCGAATA
>CAXBUK010000093.1:15000-87726 GCA_963978885.1 Nemotelus pantherinus | reverse complement strand
AAATTCCAAGCTGCATTAGGTGTTTAAACTCTCGACGAGCAGCAATGAGCTTTTCTGGTGAGAGACGTCTAGGTCGCGCTGTGACAGGATGACCATTCGTCATGATGTGGTGCACGACATTTGAAGTGACGGCTGTTCCTGGCTGCAAGAGTCGTGTTATACTCGCATATTCGTTCAGAAGAGTCTGGAACGGCATTAGACTGTTGATAGATTTAATGCCTGTAATGGGTGTCGACGTAAGAATTCCTGCTGACTCAAGCTTTGTAACGTTGTCTATGAGACGACTTCGCTTTAAGTCAATAAGAAGATCGAAATGCTTAATGAAATCGGGACCAATTATATTAGCTGAAACATCCGCTATTAAAAATTTCCACAAGAACGAACGGCGAAGAACCAAATTAACTTCAAGAATAGCTTCTCCGAATACCTGAATTGGTGTCCCGTTGACAGCAAAGAGTTGCATTGTTGTCGGTTTGAGTGTATCTAAACGTAGGTGCTTGGCAATAACAGATACATCAGTGCCCATATCAATTAAAAAAACGTAGATTGTTGGTCGCGTCGGATATTTTAAGGCGATATCCATGTACAGCATCTGATGGTACGCCCGAATTCAATGCTGCATTAGACACTGGATGTCATTGACGTTCGTATGCGGGATCCGACTTGGTGAAGGAACACGGTTTCCTGCATTTGCGTGCCTCGCCACCATAGACTCGATGATACCAGCATGTGCGGTATTCTGCTCCTTGTGAGTTCGATTGAGCTCGATCAGCGCAACCTCGGCTTCGTGAACGTGGCCGTCGAACAAAACGATCCTGATCCGTAAATATTCTCTCTAAACGTTTCGAGAGCTGAGCCACGTCTGCCTGAAGACTTTCTAGAGTGATTGCTCCGTACATATCGCCAGTTTCGATTGCATTGACGTTACGCAAGCTAAGTGAATCGACGATCGCATCGGCGATAGTTTCTTTACCCACTGCATCACCACTATAAGCAATGACTGCTGCTTGAGCATGTGTTGGAAGTCTTGCTGCCCACAAATCGAGCAGGATCGTTTCACTCAGCGAAGCGCCAGCAACCCGGCGCATTTCATTGAACAGCTGACTGGGTTTCATGTCACCCAGTGGCATGTCGGAAATTACTCGCTGGAGTCGGCGCTGCTGGCTGTCTGCGAAATGCTTAAGTAGCCTCTCCTTTATGTATGTGTATCGGTCCTGTTGTGAGGCTGCGTCTACGACACTACGTAATTCGATTAACTTTCCTGGCGGCACTTGCGCCATGACAAAGTTAAATTTCCGCTTGTCATTACTGATGCCACACGCCGCGAACCAAAATTCTAATGACATGAAATATGCTTCGATGTTCGTTCCCGTCATCGATGGAGGGTTGAGCCGTGTGACCGTGGTTGCATCCACATGTGACTCTTCGCCCGACGGCAACTGTTGCGGTTGCAAATCGATGTTATTCTCGGTCATCGCTTTTATTAATTGGGGTGCTTGTGATCAGTCACCTGCAGCGGCTGATGATGATGAAGATGGGCAACATGGATGACTCACGTCGGGCGAAGAATCTAGCGGCTCACTCTGCACTATCCACTTGATTACAGCGGTGAAGCAAAATCATGCTAAGTTCGTAACCGTTCGGCTACATATATATATATATATATATATATATATATATATATATATATATATATATATATATATATATATATATATATATATATATATATATATATATATGTATATATATATATATATATATATATATTTATATATATATATATATATATATATATATATATATATATATATATATATATATATATATATATATATATATATATATATATATATATATATATATATATATATATATATATATATATATATATATATATATATAAATATATATATATATATATATATATAAATATATATATATATATATATATATATATATATATATATATATATATATATATATATATATATATATACATATATATATATATATATATATATATATATATATATATATATATATATATATATATATATATATATATATATATATATGTAGCCGAACGGCTACGAACTTAGCATGATTTTGCTTCACCGCTGTAATCAAGTGGATAGTGCAGAGTGAGCCGCTAGATTCTTCGCCCGACGTGAGTCATCCATGTTGCCCATCTTCATCATCATCAGCCGCTGCACGTGACTGATCACAAGCACCCCAATTAATAAAAGCGATGACCGAGAATAACATCGATTTGCAACCGCAACAGTTGCCGTCGGGCGAAGAGTCACATGTGGATGCAACCACGGTCACACGGCTCAACCCTCCATCGATGACGGGAACGAACATCGAAGCATATTTCATGTCATTAGAATTTTGGTTCGCGGCGTGTGGCATCAGTAATGACAAGCGGAAATTTAACTTTGTCATGGCGCAAGTGCCGCCAGGAAAGTTAATCGAATTACGTAGTGTCGTAGACGCAGCCTCACAACAGGACCGATACACATACATAAAGGAGAGGCTACTTAAGCATTTCGCAGACAGCCAGCAGCGCCGACTCCAGCGAGTACTTTCCGACATGCCACTGGGTGACATGAAACCCAGTCAGCTGTTCAATGAAATGCGCCGGGTTGCTGGCGCTTCGCTGAGTGAAACGATCCTGCTCGATTTGTGGGCAGCAAGACTTCCAACACATGCTCAAGCAGCAGTCATTGCTTATAGTGGTGATGCAGTGGGTAAAGAAACTATCGCCGATGCGATCGTCGATTCACTTAGCTTGCGTAACGTCAATGCAATCGAAACTGGCGATATGTACGGAGCAATCACTCTAGAAAGTCTTCAGGCAGACGTGGCTCAGCTCTCGAAACGTTTAGAGAGAATATTTACGGATCAGGATCGTTTTGTTCGACGGCCTCGTTCACGAAGCCGAGGTTGCGCTGATCGAGCTCAATCGAACTCACAAGGAGCAGAATACCGCACATGCTGGTATCATCGAGTCTATGGTGGCGAGGCACGCAAATGCAGGAAACCGTGTTCCTTCACCAAGTCGGATCCCGCATACGAACGTCAATGACATCCAGTGTCTAATGCAGCATTGAATTCGGGCGTACCATCAGATGCTGTACATGGATATCGCCTTAAAATATCCGACGCGACCAACAATCTACGTTTTTTTAATTGATATGGGCACTGATGTATCTGTTATTGCCAAGCACCTACGTTTAGATACACTCAAACCGACAACAATGCAACTCTTTGCTGTCAACGGGACACCAATTCAGGTATTCGGAGAAGCTATTCTTGAAGTTAATTTGGTTCTTCGCCGTTCGTTCTTGTGGAAATTTTTAATAGCGGATGTTTCAGCTAATATAATTGGTCCCGATTTCATTAAGCATTTCGATCTTCTTATTGACTTAAAGCGAAGTCGTCTCATAGACAACGTTACAAAGCTTGAGTCAGCAGGAATTCTTACGTCGACACCCATTACAGGCATTAAATCTATCAACAGTCTAATGCCGTTCCAGACTCTTCTGAACGAATATGCGAGTATAACACGACTCTTGCAGCCAGGAACAGCCGTCACTTCAAATGTCGTGCACCACATCATGACGAATGGTCATCCTGTCACAGCGCGACCTAGACGTCTCTCACCAGAAAAGCTCATTGCTGCTCGTCGAGAGTTTAAACACCTAATGCAGCTTGGAATTTGCCGGCCATCAAGCAGCAGTTGGGCAAGCCCACTTCACATAGTTCAGAAAGCTGATGGATCATACAGACCATGTGGAGACTATCGAGCCCTCAATGCGATAACCATTCCCGACAAGTACCCATTACCGTACTTACAGGACTTCACTGCGATTCTGCAAGGAAAGACAATATTTTCTAAAGTCGACTTACAGAAAGCATTTCACCAACTCCCAGTGCATCCAAGTGACGTGCCGAAAACAGCAATAATAACGCCATTCGGCTTATTTGAATTTGTCTACATGACATTTGGCTTGCGCAATGCAGCCCAAACATTTCAACATTTGGTGCATAACGTTATACGTGGATTAGACATGGTGTTTGCGTATTTAGATGATTTATGCATAGCCTCTTCGACGCCTGAGGAGCACCAACTCCATTTACGTTTGTTATTCGACAGATTTAAAAATTATAACCTAGCTATTAACGTAGCCAAATGTGAATTCGCTCGGAGTGAGATAACCTTTCTCGGCCATCATATATCTGCCGACGGAATTCGTCCACTGCCGGAGCGTGTAAGTGCCATTCAAAATTTTCAACAGCCATCGAATGTAAAGGACTTGAAAAAATTTCTGGCGATGATAAATTTTTACAGACGATTCATACCAAATGCAATCGAAGCTCAGGTACCATTGTTCACTATGTGCACTGGGAACATTCGTAATGACAGATCGCTGCTTACGTGGACTGCGGAGACAAAAACTGCTTTTGAAAAATGTAAGCAGCAGTTGGCAAGTAAAACTTTGCTAGCCCATCCAGCAAAAAATTTTGAATTATCTCTTTGGGTTGACGCGTCGAACATAGCAGCTGGGGCAGTTCTCCACCAAGTAAACGAAAAGAAAATCGAACCATTGGGGTTCTTTTCCAAAAAATTTGAACCAGCACAGTTACGATATAGCACGTACGATCGCGAGCTTACGGCTGTTTATCTTGCTGTGCGCCACTTCAAGTTCATGTTAGAAGGCCGGACTTGCCACATCTACACCGACCATAAGCCTCTTACATTTGCCTTCCGTCAAAAACAAGATAAAACTTCAAATCGTCAAGCTCGCCAACTGGATTACATCGGACAAATCACGACCGACATCAGATATGTAAATGGAAAACACAACGTTACAGCCGACTTGCTCTCTCGTATTGCATCCATCAACACCGTTCCACATATTTGCTATGATGAACTAGCAGATGATCAATTAGCTGATGATGAACTTCAACAACTCTTGCAAAAAAGTAATTCAAATCGGTCGATCAAATTCAAACTTTTTAGCATTCCAGGAAGTACGAAGCAAATTTACTGCAATTATTCTACAAAAATAATCCGACCCTTCATCACGAAAAAATTTCGGCGTGATTTTCTGCAGTCGACGCATAATTTATCTCACCCTGGAACAAGAGCTACGGTCAAGTTAATGACACAGAGATTTATTTGGCCGGGCATCCGAAAAGGTAGTCGAGAATTCGCTAAGACGTGCATCGAGTGCCAGAAAGCAAAGGTGCAGCGTTATACACATTCACCTCTTGCGCGCTACAGTGTACCAGGCGCTCGATTTTCACATATCAACATTGACATTGTTGGACCCTTTCCGCCAAGCAATGGTCACAGATATTGCCTCACAATTATAGACAGATTCTCGAGGTGACCGGAGGCAATCCCTGTTCCGGACATGACCGCCACTTCTATTGCACGAACATTTCTTGGTGGGTGGATTTCTCGGTTTGGAGTGCCGACCCACATTTCGTCAGATCAGGGACGACAGTTTGAATCAACGTTGTTCACTGAGCTGATTCGCACTCTTGGTTCCAGACACCTTAGGACGACGCCATACCATCCACAGTCGAATGGTATTATTGAAAGGTGGCACAAAGGTTGCCACGATACCGACCGATGGACTGAGCATTTGCCGATGATTCTTTTGGGTCTGCGAACAACATTCAAGGATGATATCAAAGCTTTGCCTGCCGAGCTGGCTTACGGTACGACGCTTCGTATTCCGGCTGAATTCTTCAGCGAGGACGTTCGTAACCAGACGGAGACAGAAGTTGTAGCTGACCTGCGGAAATCAATGCGAAACTTACGCCCGCATGACACTACATGGCATTCGAATCAAAAGATCTTTATTCAAAAGGATCTCGAAACCTGCAAACACGTTTTCTTGCGCAACGATTCTATTCGGCCAACCTTGTCTCAACCGTACCAAGGTCCATACGAAGTGCTGGAACGAAATGAGAAAATTTTCAAAATGAATATCAACGGTCGAATATCCAATGTGTCAATTGACAGGTTAAAACCTGCATACTTAATAAGCAACGAAGAAGATGTTCATGATTGCAACGACCCGCCGACAGAAGAATCTAGATCTTATAACCAAGTCACGCGCTCAGGACGTCGCGTCATCATTCCGCCCCGATTTCGCTGAATTGTTTTTTCCACCGGGGGGATACTGTAGCCGACCGGTTACGAACTTAGCATGATTTTGCTTCACCGCTGTAATCAAGTGGATAGTGCAGAGTGAGCCGCTAGATTGTTCGCCCGACGTGAGTCATCCATGTTGTCCATCTTCATCATCATCAGCCGCTGCACGTGACGTGATTATCTTTTATGTGTACTTTGCGTAATATTGGTTTATAGCAAATAAACATTTAATAATAACCTAAATATATATATATATATATATATATATATATATATATATATATATATATATATATATATATATATATATATATATATATATATGTTTGAAATGACCAACACTTCCCTTCCAATAATCCTAAAATTATTGGAACGAAGTTATTGATTTGCTGATGTTTGAAGAACTTATGTATGTTCAACAGCAATTCCAATAATCCTAAAATTATTGGACCTTACCTTGATGATTATAACCCTAAAGTTATAACCCGGCTGAATATTAAGAATAATAAACAATACGTGTGTACTAATTAAAATTCTTTAATATTCTGAGCATTTGGCTACAGTATTCTTTGCTTAAGTACACAATTTTTGCTGACCTTACTAACTATGTTTTACGCAATTCGATGTATTGATCACAACCAAATACTTGCCTACAGTGCTTATGCTATCGAAATTTGAGTACAAATAATCGTCGCAAGTAATTTGTCGAGTGCAATGTACATTAGACTATAATGTATTGGGTTCATTATTGCACGACTGCAATAATTACAAAATTCTGATGTTTACAAAAAATGCTGACGAATTTACTTGCATTATCCAGTGCGATTGTTCGATTGCACGAGCTAATTATTAAAAAAACTCTAGCGCACCTGAACCGCTAGAAACACTAATGTTCGAAGAACAGTAGAAGAATCGTGCAGGTTTTGAGTGCATATTCCACCACATGTGCTGCTTATTACGGCCAAACTGTTTCAAATGCCACGTTTTACTTTCGTCTTAAGAATGCATTATAACTCATATGGTGCAAGGTTTCAGATATTACCACTGGCATGAATTTCAACGTTTATGAGAGGAAAACACGGGTTAATTATATTCGTTATCAGTTGCTTATTTCACATAATTTTGAAAGCAGCATCTCATATAACATCAATGAAGAAAATGCTCAGTGCCTGCAGCACTGTAACTGAAGTTGGTGTTTGGGGCTGCGATCCGAAAAATTTGCAGAACTTTGCGAATTGTAACATCGGTTATTTATTTTCATTGTAAATGTTTCCGGTATGTATACTAACTGTAAGCATTTATTGATACAAAAGTAGCACAACCGACTCGTGCTGGCAACCTTTCGCCAGTATCAAATCCAAGAATATATCAAATCTGCTTCACGTTGTTTAATTACATTCGAAGTTATAGGAGTATAAAGAAATTTAGGGTTACCTGCAGCGAGTTTTTTCAAATGATCGAAAGCTTAATATTTGCTGTTTATTGTCACTACAATATCATTACCATTTGAAAATTCTACGATAAAACCGCTTAATAAAGATATTGCAATTAAACACAAAACCAACAATAGCTGGCAACCCTATCGTGTCTTTTCAACCAAATTTGGCCTGAATAATGTTTATGACAGGTTTCATTAATTGTATGAAATTCGTATTGATTTCATGACTGCACTGGAAGTTATAGTACAAAAAGTTTTATTTTCCTGAGCGAATTTTCAAAACCAAAGACACAAAAATTACCATAGCAGGTAGCATCAAGATGGCACCACTGGCACAGAGTTGCCCACAATTCAAAATCGCTTCTATCAAATCTGGTCTTACTTAAGTCCAATGCATTCTGTAAATTTTAGCCGTATCTGATTATTGGTTCGTGAGTTTCCGTGAACAGAAGTTTTTGATGCTAAAAATATAGGTTAACTGGGAGAGGGTTACCGTTCTTGTCCGACATGAAATTTCCAAAGTTTTATTTTGAACGTGTAGATAAAACATAAGATTTATATACAGATTGGTTTTATTGTAAGAAACGGACATTTTTTTGAATATTCGATGGTTTGAATGTTTTTACTTCCAAATTTTTTTTTTCAAAATGAAGACACCAAAATTATCATAGCTGGCAGCTCCAATCGAATTTTTCGACCAAATTTCTACCAAACGTGGCTTAAAGTAAGGTCCAGCAATTGTGTAAGTTTCGTCAAAATCGAACGATTCAATCAGAATTTATAGGGCTAAAAACAGTTATCTTTTTTAGTGGTTTTTCAAGATGGCACCACTGGCACAGAATTGCCCGCATTTCAAAATCACTTCTATCAGACCTGGTCCTATTTAAGGTCAATACATGCTGTGAATTTCAAATAATTCTGCCCATCGGATCGTGAGTTTCCGTGAACAGAAGTTTTTGATGCTAAAAATATAGGTAAATTGGGCAAGGGTTGCCAGGCGTGCCCGTTATACCATATCTTTTTTTTTTTTTTGGTTATGTAAACAAAGCACAAGATTTACATATGAAAGGCTTATTTTTGAAGAAACTGCATTTTTTCAAGAGAGACGATGATTTGGAGGTTTTCACTTTCAGTGCCTGCCCTAGCTACAGGGTTGCCAGCACGCTCATTAAAAGCCACATAAATCTACAACTAAATAATATCAATATGTCCTAAAAATTTGGTAATGATTGAATAGCTCTGTCAAAAGTTATCGAAATTTAAAAATTTTCAAATTTTCCCGTCCTCTTTTTAGGCACCCAGCGCACACATAGGGTTAAAATATTCCAAAGCATTATCCGATTCATATGTAAAACACGTTAGAAATTTATTTTATTAACTTTATTTTTGCGAAAATCATTTGTGCACGAAATAATAGGTATATTAAAAATATCACTTAAATGCCCGCCGGCGCGAAAAGGTTTACAATAACTGACATTTAAAGAGACCTGGACCTATTCTGCATATACACCAATGTATCCTGAAAGTTTCAGCTCAATCGAATGGCGCGTTCCTGAGATTATCTCACTGAAATTTTTTGTACATATATATATATATATATAAAGAAATATGAATTTTTGGCCGAATCGATTTTAATACTAATGTTCTTCGAACATTAGTAAAAAGTGAACATGTATTCATTTGTTTATGCGTGCATTATGCAGTGCAATTATTTGATCACATTTAGCTACTTTGTTAAGATACTAACATACCGCCCGCCAAGAACCTAGTTCTTAACAATGTTTGGCGAAAATAACTGCGGCTTAAATTATGATAGCTAAAAGATAAACAATAACAAAATCAGCCAGCTCGTGCGATCGGGTAATAAATCAGCACAATCTTGTTTCCACTATTCTAATATTTGAACAAATCCTAGCAATTATTACTCTAATGTTACCGATACTAGTACAATAAATGAATTGGATTCTCCTTGATGATGATGACGGTACTCCATGTTGATTGCTGATTATAATCACAAACATCTTGGGGGCCTATCAGCAGGTTTTAATTCTTTTGTTCTGCTTTCCTTTCTCCTGGCTTCTATCACTTTCAACTGCAAGCGCTTTTACAGCCATTGTTAATTTTGAAGCTTGCTCTTCTTCATGTTTAGCTGTTTCACGTTGTGCCTTTAATCTTGATTGCTCCCTTTCAGATGGCATTGTTTCCACGTCTGGCAATGGAACAGGCAATGGGCATAGTTTAGTTACTGCACGTTTCGTAGTATGTCCTCGTAACTTTATGGTCACAACTCGAACCATCCCATAGTTCCCTGGATGAATTTCCAAAATACGCGCTAATGGCCACTTCATGGGAGGGTAATTTTCTCCTTTTATTAACACTAGCTGTCCTGGTTGCAAATTCGTTTCTGGCTTTAACCATTTTGGTCTCTGTTGAAGACGGGATAAATATTGACTAGTCCATCTGTGCCAAAAATGTTCAACCATCTTTGTTGTTAATTGCCATCTTTCACTTAACGTGAGTTTTTCGGATAGTGCTCCTTGAGGCACTGCGATTAGTGGTTGCCCAATCAGGAAATGTCCTGGTGTTAAAGCTTCCTCGTCATTAATATCGTTGCTGATTGGAGTCAATGGACGACTATTCAAGACAGCTTCTACTTGCGTTAGAACTGTGTATAACTCTTCCATGTTAAGTAGTGTTGTGCCGATGGTTTTGATGAGATGTACTTTGATGCTTTTCACCCCCGCTTCCCAAAGTCCTCCAAAATTGGGACTACTGGGAGGGTTAAAATGCCAGTTGATTTGCTCGCCGGCTAGATGACTCTGCGTTTGCTGCCGCGCTAGCTCGAATTGATGTTTTAGTTCCTTATTTGCACCGACAAAATTCGTTCCACAGTCGCTATATATATTTTTACACAAACCTCGTCGTGCTACAAAACGCTTTATTGCTGCGATGCAAGCTTTTGACGTCAAATCGCTCACAACTTCCAAGTGCATCGCCTTTGTAGATAAGCAAACGAATACTGCAATATACGATTTAGCAGTTTTGGCTCCCCTGCCTGAAGACCACTTTACACTGATAGGTCCTGCGAAATCTAAACCACAATTACTAAACGCTTTGGCTGGTGTTACTCTCACCTTTGGCAAGTTCCCCATGAACTGCTTTTGTGATTGGGCATTCATTTTAAAGCATTTAATGCATTTATGTATGCATGTCTTGACCAATTTTTGACACTGTGGGATCCAAAACTCCGTACGTATTGCTGCAGTCATAACTATGTTACTTCCGTGCAATGTCTTATAATGAAATGCTCTTACTATCAGTTCTGCTAGTTTGCAGTTAGGACTAATTATAATCTGATTCTTCGATGAATCGTTTATTTCAGCATTGTTAAGTCTGCCATATGTCCTCATTATTCCATATGAATCCAGATATGGGCTCAAGGCTAATATTTTCGAAGATGTTGAAATAACTTTACCTTCTTTTAATTTTTTGAGCTCATCTGCATAATATGCTTGTTGCGACATTCGAACGCAGACTCCCCTGGCTCGTAACAATTCCTCCGATGAAACAAACTCTGGGTTCTTGCTTCGATATTTAAAATGTAGGCAATAGGCGACGACACGTAGTAGTTTATTGTAGTCTGAGTATCTTGATAACAGGGACATTGATGGATCCGCTACGATGTTGACCTGAATCTTCCTATTTTCTGCAAGCTCTCGCTCGTCCATGGTGCTTTCCACTTCTGACTTGTAGCTCAAGGTCGTTGTCTTTAGCCATGGTGGTCCTGTCCACCATAATTCATGTGCGACTAATTTTGATGGTGGAATTCCACGTGAAGCAAGATCGGCCGGATTGTGTTCCGTGGCGACGTGCTTCCATTGATATGACTCACTGCAAGAGTGGATTTCGCTGACTCTGTTTGCGACGTAGGTCTTCCATTTTGACGGATGATCAGATAACCACGATAATACTATTGTGGAATCCGTCCAATACAATGTTTTTACGTCTTGAGGAATATCTAATGATTCCTTGACTTGTTTCATAAGTTTGCACAATAATACTGCTCCGCACAGTTCTAGTCTTGGAATACTTTGTACTTTTAACAGCCACAATTTTTGCAGTAAAATTTTGCCTATGATAATTGATGGCTGAAGCCAACCCAATGGGTCAAACAGTTTTGCAATGCTAGATGCCACCAGCCTCTTAGTCACCTTTTGTTCACCAAGTATTGACAATGATACTTTGAAAGTAAAGACATCTAGCTGGGGATTCCACAGCACTCCTAACGTTTTTACTGTGTTTTCCATATTCAGCTCAATTGGACCTGGCATAGCACGATCTTCTGGCAAAATTGTTTTCAGAACTTCTGCGTAATTTGAAGACCATTTTCGTATCTTAAAGCCACCAGACTCTAGTAACCTCGTTACGTTACGTTGCAATGCAGTTGCCTGATCGATAGTGTCTGATCCCGTAAGTAGATCATCGACATAAAAATCATTCAACACGACGGACGTTGCTATTGGGTGATTGAATTGTTCATCCAATGCTAGACGTTGTAATGTCTTGATTGCTTGATAAGGTGCGCAAGCTGTCCCATATGTAATGGTTTTTAATCGGTAATGTTTTATTGGTCCTGGCGCTTTCGGTCTCCAAACGATTCTAAGATAATCTCGGTCTTTACAATCGACCAATATCTGTCTGTACATCTTCTCAATGTCGCCGGTTAATGCTACTCTATGCAATCGCCATCTTAATCATATATTCACGATATTGGCTTGAATTGTTGGCCCAACCATGAGGCAATCATTAAGTGAAAACCCAGACGAAGTTCGATGTGACGCATCAAACACAACCCTGACCTTAGTCGTGGTGCTGCTCTCCTTGATAACAGCATGATGGGGTATGTAATAAGAAGAGCACCCCTGGATCTCATTAACAGGAATTTCTTCCATATGCCCAAGTTTCAAATATTCTTCCAGAAAGGCGTGATATTGCACCTTCAGCTGGTCATTTTGTTCTAGCCTTTTCTCGATATGTTGCCATCTATACAGTGCATCTGTCAGTGATGGTGCAAGCTCCTTGGCTGCATTGCAATCGGGTTTAAATGGAAGGCGAACGATATATCTGCCATCATCGATGTTTCTTCGTGTTGTCTGCATGTAATGAGTTTCACACTCTTGTTGCTCTGGTGTTAAATGCAGCTGAGTTGAACTCTCTTCAATTTCCCAAAATTTCTTTATGCTATTATCTAGATCTTGGAGACTTACCATGCTGACTTCTGTCTCAGTAGCTGTTTCACTCATGACAGGGCCCGATATAATCCAACCGAACTTTGTGTTCTGCACAATCAAGTTGTCGTGCATTAATTCCATCTCAGGAAGCACTAACTGTCCGTATATGTCTGAGCCCAGTAGCATGTCAATTTTTCCGAGCTTGTAATACGTTTTATCAGCAAGCTCCTTAGATGAAATTTTTGGAGATTTATTAACATAACGTTGAGGTAGTTCACCTGTGATTTTGTTGAGAATTAACACATTAAACTGAAGTACGTCAAGGGACGTCTTTTGTTTGCATTGCACATTGACCATGCCTCGAGTAGCTGATTGCACACCGCTAATGCCACCGATCAAAAAATTTGCGTTTTTGCGCTTGATGCCTAGCTGTTGAACAGCTGATTCCGTAATGAAAGATCTCTGGGAGCCTTGATCAATCAACGCTCTTAACGGTACGAACTTGCCGGATGCGTTTCGTACAGGAATCATCGCGGTGGCTAATAAGACCAGAACTGCTGACTGTTCTTGATTATTGACAGCATTCAATGACTGAGCTTGATTATGTGCCTTATCTATTGCTTCATGATCAACATTTATGTGTAGTAAACTATTATGTTTACCATTGCAAATTCTGCAGCGTTTGGAAGATGTACAATCGATTGCGGTGTGCCTTGTACTCAAACAATTAAAACACAGCTTATGCTTCCTTACCAAATCTCTCCGATCGGTTACTTTAGCACTTGTAAACTGCGTGCACTGAAACACCTTATGATTATTGTTGCACACCTTACACAAATCCGCTTTGTTCACGTGAGTATTATGTACCACATATTTTACATGCTTGTCAGATGCTTTCGTGGCCTCTAAAATTATTAGGCGTTCAGCTAAAAATTCTAGAAAATTTCCAATGGTCGGTATTGTATTTGAGCCTCCAATGAATTTCTGCCACTCTAACGAGGTTTCGCAATCTAGTTTTTGCTGCAACAAATACACCAATATAACATCCAAAGGATTGTTGGTTAAATTGATCAAGCTATTAAGCACCTCGTTTGAAATATTTAGCATGGTTTTTATACTTCCAGCATTATTGGGTACGCTCGGCTTTATTTCCCACAAAAGCTTCATAAACGCATTGGCAATCACGCGCTTATTGTCGTAGCGATCACACATCAGTTTCCATGCCGAAGCATAATTATCCGCAGTAATGCTTAAATGTTTTATAAGCTGCTCGGCTTCGCCAACAACTGATGAACGCAAATATTGCATTTTATGCACTGCGCTTAAACGTTGATTATCATGTATCATGTTCTTAAACAAGTCATGAAAGGCAGTCCAATCCGAGTAAGTTCCATTGAACTTGGGAATTTTAATGCGTTCCAAATGGTCACTCTGTGCCTGGGAAGTTTGGATGTCAGCTTGTGGAGGTACGTGAGCTTCTTGTGCATTGTATTCCGCGAGCCGTGTATTGAATAGCACCATATATTCTTCGTATAGAGCTTCTGCCGCTTCAAATTCTTTGATGTAATCACTTTGCAAGCTTGCCTCATGTGAAAGACCCGTCTTTATGGGAAAGTGAAGCTGTTCACAAGCCATCCATTTCTCTCTGAGTGCTCCAATTTTTAATTCGAAGTATGCTTTCGAGTATCGCTTTGAGCTATCCTTCTTGAAGTTGTTGATGAGTCGTCTAATCTCCTCCAAATTAAACCGTTGTAATTCAATTGATGCGCTGGGTGCCATGATTAATATTAAATCTTCCTTACAACTCCTGATATGATGAAAATGATTGATGTCGCTGATGACTGAAGATGATGAATTTTCTGATGAAAATGCCTGATGTCACTGATAACTGCAGCTGATGACTTCTCTGATGAAAATACTTGATGTAGCTGATCACCTTTCTGATGAAAAATGTCTGATGTCGCTGATAACTGCAGCTGATGACTCTTCTGATGAAAATGTCTGATGTCGCTGATGACTGCAACTGATGACTTCTCTGATGAAAATGCCTGATGTCGCTGATGACTATGAGGATCGCCGATCCGGTTCGAAGGACCAAAAAATGTTTGAAATGACCAACACTTCCCTTCCAATAATCCTAAAATTATTGGAACGAAGTTATTGATTTGCTGATGTTTGAAGAACTTATGTATGTTCATCAGCAATTCCAATAATCCTAAAATTATTGGACCTTACCTTGATGATTATAACCCTAAAGTTATAACCCGGCTGAATATTAAGAATAATAAACAATACGTGTGTACTAATTAAAATTCTTTAATATTCTGAGCATTTGGCTACAGTATTCTTTGCTTAAGTACACAATTTTTGCTGACCTTACTAACTATGTTTTACGCAATTCGATGTATTGATCACAACCAAATACTTGCCTACAGTGCTTATGCTATCGAAATTTGAGTACAAATAATCGTCGCAAGTAATTTGTCGAGTGCAATGTACATTAGACTATAATGTATTGGGTTCATTATTGCACGACTGCAATAATTACAAAATTCTGATGTTTACAAAAAATGCTGACGAATTTACTTGCATTATCCAGTGCGATTGTTCGATTGCACGAGCTAATTATTAAAAAAGTGAACATGTATTCATTTGTTTATGCGTGCATTATGCAGTGCAATTATTTGATCACATTTAGCTACTTTGTTAAGATACTAACAATATATATATATATATATATATATATATATATATATATATATATATATATATATATATATATATATATATATATATATATATAATATATATATATATATATATATATATATATATATATATATATATATATATATATATATATATATATATATATATATATATATATATATGAGATATATATATATATATATATATATATATATATATATATATATATATATATATATATATATATATATATATATATATATATATATATATATATATATATATATATATATATATATATATATCAGGTAGTTTCATACCAAATGTCGGATTTTGAAGAGTTAAGAAAAACTCGATTATTTTCAAATGAAATGGTTTTATTCCTCAAAATATTCACCGTTGGAATCTATAGTTAGGTGCCAACGTGTTGGCAAAACAAAAATTCCTGTTTTGAAAAAAATTATATTTTTTTGCCCCAAAAACTCTTCAAAGGACGCAATTGCAGCGATTTGGTTGGAGTAGCGCTTTTCTTGTAAATAGTTTCCCAGGCTCCGGAAAAGATGATAATCTGTTGGTGACAGGTCTGGAAAATATGGAGGGTGAGCTAAAACTTCGTACTGCAACTCCTGTAGTTTTTGCATGGTCAAACGGGATACATGCGGTCGTGCGTTATCGTGTAACAGAATTGGTCCATGCCTATACACCAGAGAAAGCTGTTTTAAACTCACTTTTGCGTGCATTTCGTCTAATTGTGCACAGTTGGTCTCTGCAGTTATCGTTTCACCAGGATTCAAGAACGAATAGTGAACGACGCCTTCTGAAGTCCACTAAACAATAACCATGACCTTCTTAGGGTGCAGTCCCGCTCTTGCTTGGTGGCTAGGTGCTTCTCCGCGATCCAACCAATGTCCTGAACGCTTCCTATTATCATAGAGAATCCATTTTTCATCGCAAGTCACAATCCTCTTCAAAAATGGTCCTTTTTTATGTCGCATCAGCAGTGAAGAGGCTATTTCAACTCTCAGCATTTTGTTCCTTTCAGACAATTCGTGTGGGACCCATTGATCGAGTTTTTTCACTTTTCCAATATTTTTGAGACAGCGACTAATGGTTGATTTCGATACATTGAAGGTCTCAGCAAGGCACTGTAAAGTTGTCGATGTATTCCTCTCAACTTCTGCTCGCAGTTCGTCATCATTAACACTGCTACCTTGTTGACCACGTGGTTCGTTGTCCAAGCCAAAATTTCCTTCTCGGAAATTGGCAAACCATCGTTACACTGTGCGGTCATTGCAGGTATCTGGTCCTAACACCTGATTAATTTCTTTCGTCGCTGCAGCTGCATTTTGTCATTTTTTAAACATAAGCAGGTAAAGGACCCGAATATCTCTTACTGTAAACATGTCTATAAAAGCGAAAAGGACAGATATAGGAAACCACACGAGTAATAAATTAGGCACTAAAAGACTATTTTCAAACACAAAACTTATTTTGAATTTTACCAAACAACTCTGTTCACCATGGGATCACTTTTAACACTGTCAGGAAATCCGACATTTGGTTTGAAACTACCTGATATATATATATATATATATATATATATATATATATATATATATATATATATATATATATATATATATATATATATATATATATATACATATATATATATATATATATATATATATATATATATATATATATATATATATATGCATATCAGCAAAATGATTAAGGGAGATAATCTCTGAAGTGGCCGATCCGATTGAGCTGACATTTTCGGAGAACGTAGATGTATATAGTATGTAGGTCCATGACTTTCTCAAATTCAGATATCCTAAACCTTTTAGCGGCGGCGAGCGTTTTAGTGAATTTTGTGGAACTCCTATATTTCCAAGCAGTGTAAATTTTTGTTAAAGAAAAGTATTGGGAATGAAAACTAATTATGTTCTCAGCTTGCTTATGATAAAGAATTGGAAATTTTGAGCCGTGTGTGGGTGCCGGGTGCCTAAAAGTAGGCAAGGAATTTTTTTCAAATTTTGATTTGTCATTACTTGTAAGAAAAACAATGGATCATCGTGAAAACTACAGACCGTATTGATGTTGACTAAAATTTGGCGCATATAGATTTTCAGCATAAAGCGGGTAACCCTGTTGCTGTCGTAGGCTGCTGAAAAAAAATCCTTCAAATCATTGACCTTCCTGAAAAATTTTTGATTTTTGCTAAAATTTCAAATCTTTGATAAATTTTATTCTTTGTCCTTCATCTCAAGATAAAATTTTCAAAATTCCGATTTGCATAAGAACGGCAACCCATCACCAAATTACATCTATTTTCAGCACTGGAAAGTTCTGTTCACGAGAACTGACGACCGGATAATCCGATCATAATGAAATTTACAGGATGTGTTGGTATTAGCTAGGACCAAGTCTGATAGAAGTCTGACTTGTCTGATTTTGAAGTCAAGTCTGATTTTGAAATGCGAGCAACCCTGTGGCAGTGGTACCATCTTGAAAAACTACTGAGAAAAAAACACCTTTTTGGCCTATAACTTCCGATTCAGCCATCAAATTTTACCAGAATTCACACAGTATTTGGATGTTACTCTATGTAATATTTGATGAAAATTCGGTTGCAAAATTAGTATAGGGCTGGCAGCTGTGGTGATTTTTGTCTCATAAATCTTGCAAATTTGCTCAGCAAAATAAAGCTATTTTGCCTATAACTTCCGATCCAGTTTAGAAATCAAAACGAAGTTCATACAGTAAATGGACCTTAATGTGGAGTAAATGTCGTAGGAATTTCATACAAAAATCATGAAAGGGCTGCCAGCTATGACCATTTTTGTAATTTTGTGGAATTTCTTTACTGAGCGATTATGTCATTAGATTTCCAATTGAGAATGATCCTGCAATGAAAATTAGCAACAAATATTAACGTTTTAAAAATTTGAAAAGTTTTGAGGGTGGTAACCCTAAAATTCTTTCCACCCGTATACCCTCGAGCGCAGTGATTCAATCGAAACGAAATTTAATGGTTGGGTTTAACTTAACGTGAAGCAGATTTGGTATGTATTTTGCTCTGCTGCTGACACAGGCTAACCATTTCCATTAATATTGCACCAACAGATGCTTCAAATTACGTTCTCATATGCAAAGCATTTGCAATAAAAATAAGGAATCAATTTTGAAATTTTCCGGGTTTTGAACATTTTTCGGATGGCAGCCTCAAACAACGTTTAACCGCTGAAACTCTCGATGAAATCCTTCGATGAGAAAGAAATTCAAAGGATAAGTTGATTTAAGTATGAGCTTGTTATGGTAAACTTTTTGCTGCTTCATTGGAAAAGTATTGCCAGCGCTGAACATTTTCATCATTTGTGTATAGTTGAGTTTTTTTGTCACTCAAAGACAATTTCCTCGAAAATTAGTTATCTAGCGGTTCAGGTGCGCAAGAGTTTTTTTTTATTTGCATCACTTTCCGACTCGTTTATTAGCTTAAATTTATTTTCTTATGAAAAACACTTCAATTTTCGCTTCGATGTCATATCTTAAAATACAAAATTATGACCAAAACGAAAAATCGTTTATATATAATCGCTCAAAAGTAGAATAAATTGAACTCGCTAGAAAACACGACCGAAGTTTATCGCAGCAAACGCTGTAGAAGACTGTTACCAGAACGCTATTTTGTCGCAAATATTGCTTTGAGTTCACAAGCCCGGCACAATAAAATGATCTACCTAAAATGCATCTACAGTAAATTGGTGATTCCACGGAAAATACAACTTGTCGAAGGTTGTTGCCTTAATTTTTATTTGAGTTATCAAGAAATTCGAGTTATCGAAGTTTGACTTATCAAGGAAAAAATGTATGCAGTTATTGACTTTGGCGCTGTTGCTACTAAAATTTGTTCCAGCTATCGAAAATTTGATTTATCGAAGTTTGAGTTATTGAAGTTCGACTGTATATATATATAAATATATAAATATATATATATATATATATATATATATATATATATATATATATATATATATATATATATATATATATATATATATATATATATATGTATATATATATATATAAACATATATATATATATATATATATATATATATATATATATATATATATATATATATATATATATATATATATATATATATATATATATATATATATGTATATATATATATATATATATATATTATATATATATATATATATATATATATATATGTATATATATATATATAAACATATATATATATATATATATATATATATATATATATATATATATATATATATCGTCCGAGCGGCTCCCATATGCCCAGCTTTTGGGTCATCATGGCACCAACAAAGAATTGATCTTCTTTCAGCTTTCGGTATAACCCTTTTCCAGACTGTACCCTCCCGTGGTCGGAAGGCTGTTTCCACAGCATACCATATATGACCTTCCACTTTATATATTTCCGAGGGTCGTTTCGAACATTTTCTACCATCTTTGACAACCAGGAATCCATTGTTTGGGCAGTTGCTATATGATCCACCTCCACGATCGATCGAGAAAGCGCATCTGGGACCAAATGATCCTTTCCCTTACGATGGACCACCTCAAAATCAAACTGTTGGAGGCGTACTGCCCACCTCGCCAATCTACCAGTAGGATCCTTTAACTGGTTCAAGCAAACCAACGGATGATGGTCAGTAATGACGATGAACTTGGTCCCTTCTATGTGCGGCCGGAACTTCTCAACGGCCCACAGTACCGCTAGACACTCTCTCTCGGTCACTGAATACTTCCTTTCCTGTTTGGACAGTGCGCGGCTAAGGTAGCAAACCACCTTTTCACCCGTGGCATGCGCCTGACTCAACACAGCTCCTATTCTCACGTCTGAAGCATCCGTTTTGACCTTGAAGGGAAGTTCAAAATCTGGGCACGCTAGTATCGGAGCTGTGGGTAATTTATTTTTACAATCAACGAACGCCCGCTCACAATCAGAAGGCCACTGAAACTTGTGACCCTTCTTAAGAAAGTCGCTTAGCGGCGCCACCATGGTGGCGTGGTTCGGGGTAAACCGCCGATACCAAGACACCATGCCAAGCAACTGCCTAACTTGCTTAACCATCTTTGGCTGTGGGAACTCGCTGATGGCCTCCACTTTTCGGGGTCTACCTGCAGCCCCTTCTCGTTCACCACATATCCCAGATATTTAAGCTGCGGCCTGCAGAATTGGCATTTCTCTTTCGAAACGCGTAGCCACCCTTCTTGCAATCGTGAGAATACCTCTCGCAGTACCTCCACATGTCGCTCAAAGATGTCCGTCACAACAATTATATCATCAAGGTACGTGAAAACGTATGGCTCGAGAGTTGGATCCAGGGCGGTATCAATTAGGCGCTGCCACGTTGCACCCGAATTGTGGAGTCCGAAAGGCATTCGCGAAAAATGAAAGAGGCCCCTCCCAGGTACCGTAAATGCCGTATATGGCTGTGAATTTTTCGCCATGGGTACTTGCCAGTACGCTGACTTCACATCCAGCGTAGACAAATACCTCGCACTTCGTAGCTTGTCCAGAGTTGCTGCGATATATGGCAAAGGGAACGCGTCTTTTTCCGACACTGAATCTAATTTACTGAAATCTACGCAGAACCTATATCGTCCATCCTTCTTCTGGACTAGTCAAATTGGTGACGACCAGGGACTTGCGGATGGCTCCACTACCTCCATCTCTAGCATATCATCTAGCTACGAGTTTATCTGTCGCTGTACTGCAGGGGAGACCAGATAATACCGCTATTTAATTGGGACTGCCAACGTCTTTATCACGTGTTCCACAGACCTAGCACAGCCCAACCCATCCCCCATCAAACGAAATTGTTCCTCTAACAACCCCGCCAGGTTTTCTGACTCTTCCTTTGACAAGTGTAGCTGGCTTCGTAACATCTTCTTCGTTGCCACCTCCTTCACAGCCACTGACGTCCACTGTCGCCCTCTCATGTCTAACACGACACCGAACCGTTCTCAGAAGTCAACTCCCAAAATGACTTGCTGAGGCATTTCTGCGATTACTAATACTTCCAGAGAATAACGACGTCCGTTCAAGGCGAAATCCAACCTTACCTCGCCCGTTACCGAACACATTTCGCCGTTGGCGTGTCGTACGTCACAAATTCCATCCCGAATCAGCGCTAATTCTTTCCCTGCTAATAGTGACCATGCTTTTTTCCCTATAATCGTGCGACTCGCACCCGAGTCTAACAACCCTTCCATGATAACGCCCTCTATTTCCACCTGTAAGTGAGGGCGACTATCATGGTCAATTTCTACCAGCGCGTAGTCTACCCTTGGGGAATGTTTCGACCGCTGCGGCCTCTTTTTGGTGCTCCCTTGGCCGCCTAGTGAGCACGCTGATCGTTTCCCGACCCCTGAATCCTACCGCGATTTCTGCCCTCTTGACTGCTACCTCTCGCCTGACAATTCGGACATGCAGATCGCATCAACCCTTGGCGGCCACACCCGAAACAACGCCGAGGCTTCCTGCACTCTCTGGATATGTGACAATCACGCTTGCAGTTCCAACACTGTACCTGTCGCGGTCCCGCCAACGCTGCCACTTGATCCGCGATTCCCGGTCCCACATACGATAGATCGGGCTCTAAACAACGTCTAGATCGTATGTTTGAAGGTACAAAAGCCACTACTGATGCCCTTGTAGCATCCAAGGTCCGACCCATCTTCACTAACTCCACGATCGACTCCACCGGAGTCAAACAGAGCTGCTGTTGGTAAAACGGTGCAATTTTGCATCGCAGAACGCGTAGCTTTTCTTGCTCCGTGCAGTTAACCTTAAGGCGACTAAATAAGCGCTCCATGGTCGCCACGTACACCCCCATGGATTCATTTTCTCCCTGTGTTCTCTTCCGGATCTCGTCCCACAGACGGTCCTCGTAGTCAGACGGCAGGAACTCTGCTTTCAGCTCTTCCACCAGTTCGTCCCAACACTAAACTAGCTTTCGCTTCGAGCGAAACCATATGAGCGCTTTTGCATCGAAGAGATCCACCGCCGACGTAAACAGCTGTGACTTCGAAAGCCCTCGGGCCAGGCGTAACTCCTCAAAGCGCTCCAAAAAAGCATGCACAGACCCGCTCGAATCGCCCCTTAACTTAAGGCCCCATTTGGCTATCTCCGCCGGACTGACTACTTTGGTTTGTTTCACTGATGCTGCCTCCTGAGCCATACCCCATGGTTCTACCTCATCGTCGCTGGGGTCTTCCACTTTCTCTGCTAATGCCCCCATCGTCAGAATAAACCTATTCCGGAGCTTTTTCGCACCTTCCTTTTGCTCCAGTGTTACTGCCCGTATGTTCCCCAGTCTGCGGAATCCAACCTCTATCCTGCATTTTGCCTTCAGGTACTCCAGCGATGCTTTGCCGCTCGTCACCCTCTCCACCATTTCCTCGGCCTCTGTCACCTTAGCTTCCAGTTCCCGGAAATCCATCTCCAAATCGAAAGGATATTCGGCTTCGACAGGCCTTCAGAGTCGCCCTCAGGGCCTTTCACATATTGTCGACGGTGTTGGCGTCAAATCCACGGATGGCCAGCTCGTATGTGAGCTCGTCCCTGGTAAGTCAATCCACCAAGATCTTCATGGCTCGGACACGAAAATTGGTTGCGCTAATAAGCTGAAAATTTACTCCAATCACCCCCCAACAATACCACTCCCAAAAAATTCTCTAAATGTATTCCTTCTGCGAAACTCAAGTTACTTGCTTACGAAAATATACACCTGCAACTCGCTAATAACAAAAAAAAACTCTAGCGCATCAGAACCGCTAGAAAACTAATTTTCGAAGAAATTATCTTTGAATTACAAAAAAATGTGGAAAGACGTAATACACTTTTTTGTAGAATCATATCAACCATTCCTTATCCAAAGCAACTAAACTCAACTATAACACAAATGATGAATATGATCAATGCTGGCAACGCTTTCCCAACGACGCAGCAATAAGTTTACCATGTCAAGCTCATACTTAAATCAACTTATCCTTTGAATTTCGTTCTCATCGCAGGATTTGATCGAAAGTTTCAGCGGTTAAACGTTGTTTGAGGATGCCATCCGAAAAATGTTCAAAACTCGGAAAACTTAAAAATTGGTTTCTTATTTTTAATGCAAATACTTTGCATATAAGTATGTAATTTGAAGCTTCTGTTGGTGCAATATTTACGAAAATGGCCAATGCTGGTTACCCTGTGTCAGCAGCAGAGCAAAATATATACCAAATCTGCTTCACGTTAAGTTAAACTCAACCAGTAAATTTCATTTCGATTGAATCACTGCGCTGAAAGTTGTACGGGTGAAAAGAATTTTAAGGTTACAACCCTCACAACTTTTCAAATTTTTAAATCGTTAATATTTGTTGTTAATTTTCATTACAGGATTATTCCCATTTGCAAATCTAATAACAAATCGCTCAGTAAAGAAATTCCAAAAAATTACAGAAATTGTCATAGCTGGCAGCCCTTTCAGGATTTTCTTACAAAATTCCTACGACATTTGGCTTTCATTAAAGTCCATTTACTGCATGAAGTTCGTTTTGATTTCATGACTGGACCGAAAGTTATAGGGGAAAAAGCTTTATTTTCCTGAGCAAATTTGCAAGATTTAGGAGACAAAAATCACCATAGCTGGCAACTCTTTTCTAATTTTTCAGCAAATGTTACCTAAAATAAGGTCCAAATACTGTGTGAGTTTTGTTAAAATCTGATAGCTGAACCGGAAGTTATAGGCCGAAAACCGTTTTTTTCTCTGGGTGATTTTTCAAGATGGTACCACTGCCATAGGATTGCCGGTATTTCAAAATCACTTCGATAAGATCTGGTCCTAGCTAATAACAACATGTCCTGTAAATTTGATTATGATCGGATAATCCGGTCGTCAGTTCTCGTGAACAGAACTTTCGAGTGCTGCAAATAGAGGTAATTTGGTGATGGGTTGCCGTTCTTGTGCAAATCGGAATTTTCAAAATTTCAATTTGTCATGATGGACATAGGTCAAAATTTATCAATGATTTGAAATTTTTGTCAAAAATCAAAAATTTTTGAGGAGGGTCAATGATTTGAAGGATGTTTTTTCAGGAGCCTACCCTAGCTACAGGGTTACTCGTACAACCTTGAAAACCCATATATGCTAAGTCCTAGTCTACATCAATGTGTTTTGCAATTTTCACGACGATCCAATGTTTTGGTCAGAAGTAATGACAAATCAAAATTTGATAAAAATCCTTGCCTACTGTTAGGCATGCTGCACCTACACACGGCTCAAAATTTCCAATTCTTTACCATAAAAAAGCTTAAAACATAATAAGTTTTTTTTTTTTATACTTTTTTTCAACAAAACTTTACACTGCTTTGATATATACGAGCACCTCAAATTTTACTAAAACGCTTGCCGTCGCCAAAAGGTTTCGAATATCTTATTAGGTGCGCAACTAAGTTCTCGCTGTTTTTTCGATAAAAATGTAACTTTATTATAAAAAAACTCTTACATCTGAATCATTCAAAGTATTGCCCATCGCTAGACACAACTTTTTCCCATCTTTCTGGCAGAGCTCGAATACCTTGACGCCAGAAGTGTTCGTCTTTTGAGGCTATCCACGAATCAAGCCATTTTCTGATGTCTTCATATGAGTTGAACTACTGATCAGCCAGGCCATGTGCCATCGAACGGAACAAGTAAAAATCGGACGGCGCAATATCTGGGGAATATGGCGGGTGGGGTAGGACTTGCCATTTGAGCGTGCCCAAGTAGGTTTTAACAGGCTTGGCAACGTGAGGCCGAGCGTTGTCATGCAGTAAAATCACTTTTTCGTGCCTCTGCTCGTATTGTGGCCGTTTTTCGCGCAGTGCTCGGCTCAATTGCATCAATTGAGTTCGATACCGTTCCCCAGTGATGGTTTCGCTCGGTTTCAACAGCTCATAATAAATAACACCGACCTGGTCCCACCAAATGCAGAGCATAACCTTCGCAGCGTGAATATTCGGCCGAGCCGACGACGTAGAAGCATGACCGGGTAGTCCCCAAGATTTTCTCCTCTTTGGATTGCTGTAATGTATCCATTTTTCATCACCTGTCACGATGCGATGAAGAAAACCCTTCCTTTCTTGCCGCTGGAGCAGTTGTTGACAGGCGAAAAAACGACGCTCAACGTCTCTTGGCTTCAACTCATAAGGAACCCAAGTTCCTTGCTTCTGAATCATCCCCAACGCATGCAATCGCTTGGAAACGGCTTGACGGGTAACTCGTAATTCTGAAGCAAGCTCTTCTTGAGTTTGGCACGAATCCTCTTCGAGCAAGGCCTCCAATTAAGCGTCTTCGAAGGTTTTGGGCCTTCCTTCACGAGGACGGTCGTCAACATCAAAATCACCGTCTTTGAAGCGACGAAACCAATCACGGCATGTTGTTTCGCTCAGAGCAGCATTTCCGTACACTTTTTGGAGCTCTCGATGCGCTTGAGCTGCCGTTTTTTTCGAATGGAAGAAGAAAATCAACACTTCCCGCAAATGACGATTGTTTGGCACAAAATTAGACATTTTTACTTAACCAGAAGTATATAATGCGAAAACGAAATCACTCATGTGTCGCAGCAGTTTGTTTACCATATGTATAAGCTTGGTTCGTGACGTTTTGGATATGTCAAAATCGACCAACTCTTACTGCTAGAGCCATCTACTGACAAACAGCGAGAACTTAGTTGCGCACCTAATAATTTTATTATTAATAATATAATAATTATGGACCTACCTACTGTGTACATCTACGTCCTCCGAAAATTTCAGCTCAATCGGATCGGTCACTCCAGAGATTATCTCGGAAAATCATTTTGCTGGTATAAATATGTGTATATATATATATATATATATATATATATATATATATATATATATATATATATATATATACATATATATAAACATCATCATCATCGAGGCACTACAGCCCGAATCGAGCCTTCGCCTCCTTAATACGTCGCCTCCATTCGTCTCGGTTCAGTGACCGCGTCCTCCAGTTCGGTGCTCCCAGAAGTGACCTGCTGTCGGCATCGATCGAATCATCCCAGCGCTTGCGTGGCTTATCGACTGGCCTGGGTCCGCTCGCTCGCCCCTTGAGAGACCGTTTGGGGATTCGATTATCGCTCATTCGTTCGACGTGGCCAGCCCATTGTAATTTTTGTAGTCGTATGACGGTAGAGACTTCCGGCTCGTCATATATGGTATACAGCTCGTTGCTGTATCGGAGTCGCCATCCATCTTCCTCCCGTATTGGACCGAAGATCCTTCGCAATACCTTTCTCTCGAACGTATTCAAGGCTTTTTCAGAAGCCTGGGTCATTGTCCAGGTTTCACTTCCGTAGCATAGCACAGGTCTAATAATCGTTTTATAGATGCGAAGCTTCGTATTCCTGTGTACGCATCGAGATTTCAAAATGGGAAGCACCGAAAAGAATGTCTTATTGGCTAAGTGTCAAGCTCATTCCCATCCTTCGAGAGGTTCGTCCCTAGGTACACGAAGTTGTCCACATTTTCAAGATTATAGTCCCCTATTGTTATGTTTTGTCTTATTGGTGTCCTTTTCCTTGATTGAGTCATAACTTTTGTTTTTGGTTCGTTAATTTGAAGACAAACTTCCTTGGCCGTTTCGTCTAAAGCTACAAATACTTCCTTGGCGTCATTGAACGAACGTGACATAATGTTGATGTCATCAGCGTAAGCTACTAGCTGTGTCGACTTAAATAATAAAGTTCCTCTCGTGTCAACGGGGATTTTTCTGATGACATATTCAAGCGTTAGGTTAAAGAGTACCGGAGCTAATCCATCCCCTTGTTTTAGTCCTGTATTCGTCGAAAACGAGTTGGTCATATTATTCTGGATCAGCACTTGTGACGTGGAGTCGGTCATGGTCATTTTCACCAGTCGTACCAACTTTGCTGGGATTCCGAACTGCAGCATGATGTTATACAATGCAGTTCGGTTGATGCTGTCGTACGCTTGTTTGAAATCGACGAATATTTGATGGACATCAATGTTGAATTCCCAGCATTTTTCCAAAATTTGTTTGACCGTAAATATTTGGTCAGTTGTTGATCTTCCACGTCTGAAACCACCTTGATATTCACCAAGAATTTTCTCAGCGTGATGGGAAATATTTAACTCTAAAATCTTTGTCAAGAGTTTGTACAAAGTAGTGATATAGGACGACGTACAAAGTAGTGATATGCCCCTGTAGTTTTCGCATAGCAGTTTATCTCCTTTCTTGTGAATGGGACATATAACACTTTTTCGCCACTCATCCGGCATCGTTTCTTGTTGCCATATGTCGGTCACCAATCCATGGATAGCCCTTAAAACGGAAATCCCGCCTGTCTTTCGGAGCTCCACGGGGATCCCATCGATGCCCGGTGCTTTGTTGGGTTTCAAGCGGTCCATGGCCTGCCGGACTTCATCTAGTGTAGGAGGGTGAGATGTGGCACTGTCAGGGTATGTACCAATTAGTGATGGCGATTCGTCGGGTGCGGGGACATTTCCGTTTAGTAATAGCTGGAAATAGGACGCCCATCTTTCCTTCACCTGTTCTGAGCCACTTATGATGCTTCCGTCGGCAGCCCTACATAGGCTAGTTCGTGGTTTAAAGCCTTGTTTTAAGTGCCTCACTACTTTGTACGCTTGTCGAGTGTTGCTAGTCATAAAGTTGTCATTCATGTTATTCAGCATGGTGTCAAAATGCTTTCGTTTCTTACGTCTAATTATTCTATTAGCTACTCTCCGAAGATCGTCGTATTTTTCTTTCTTGGCTCTAGTTGGTCGTTCTATGTGGATTTTGTAGGCCGCATTCTTTTCGTCCAACGCGGCTTGACATTCCTCGTCGAACCATTCATTTCTGCGTTGCCCGGCTGTGTTTCGCACTACTTTTTCGGCTGCTGCATTCACTGCGCTTTTGATCGTAGTCCACACTTCGTTGATAGACGTGGTGTTAGGCGTGGAAGCTAGTTCCATTTCCAGAGCAGATCTATACTCGGCTTCCACCGTCGACATCGAACTTGCGTCTTGAACTTGCTCTGGCTTCATACGACATTGATATTCGACATCGATATCGAGTCTTCACTAAGTAGTGGTCGGAGTTGCAGTTGGCCACACGGAAGGTTCGCACATCTAAAATACTGGAGGCCCACCTTTTCTGAATCAGAATATGATCAATCTGATTAAAGGTGCGGCCGTCCGGGGATGCGCATGTCCTTTTGTGAATGTCGCGATGCGCGAAACACGTGGAGTTTACGATGAGGTTTCTGCTACTCGCAAAGTCGACAAGTCGTTGTCCATTGTCGTTGCATAGGTCGTGGAGGCTAAATTGGCCGGTCGTTCCGCGATGTGTTTCCTCCTTTCCAACCTTTGCGTTGAAGTCGCCCAGCAGGATTTTCACATCATTTGATGGCAGTGAATCATATAGCCTTTCCAGAAGGTTGTAAAAATTATCTTTCACTGCCTCATCCTTATCTTTAGTAGGGGCGTGAACGTTAATGAGCCAAACGTTAAAAAACTTTGCACGAAGGTGTCACGGTTTCCACTTGATTAAAGATGGAACGCGCGCGAAGGTTGCTCAGGATCGAAAAAAAAAGCGAAAAGCATCACGCATTAGACTGAATTATAATAGTATTAAATTTAGTTAGGGCACATATATGACCCGCTCGATGACCCAGTGGACGAAGCGGTTCGGCATCATCAGGCCAAAACGGTCGTGGCTGATATTGACTTTCACAACCAGCGTCCGCCTTGACTCGCTGGTGGACGAACCTGTAAAAGGTCACAGCACTCTTAGCACTAATCAAAAGGAATAAGAAACAAAGAAAAACATCAGAACAATTTGGTTCACCTGAGCACTAGACATCGAGGTGCCAGCAATTAGCGAAGCGGCTAGTGAATATACCTCGGTGGCTTGTTTCCTTTTGCCGGTTACAATGTCGAAATCAGTAAGGCTCACCTGCGGGGAGTTTGTGTAACAATTTGTATGTTGGGCCATCAAAATCGATTTTCCCACCGATCTAAGTGGCAAGCTGAAAAGATGAATGCTATTTTGGCCATCCATCAACAGCGCTAGACCCATCAACATCCATGGCATTATCAATATGCGCCGCGCACTTATAAAATGTTTGTTTGGACACAGCTGCAAAAGATCAAAAGAAAAATGTCAACGCGAAAATGACAGCCACATTACCTATCCGCCACCGCCGTATCAGCCGCATGATATCTGTATATCGGACGAGATACTATCTCAGCTTTACGCCTGGCCGGAAAATATTTTCGATATCCGATATATATATTTTTGATTACTCGCGACGAATTCGATTGCTTATGAGAAGTTGACGCCATACACACGCAACTTGACAGATGAAGAAGTTGCAGGCGGCTACGAGCAAAACAATGGGAAATGTGAACCGGCACGCTGCGACATAGGGAAATGAGGAGAAAACGTCGCATGCAGAAACAGTACTGCCGGCGGAGATTTTACACGGGATGAGGTGAATGCCCGGTCGCAAGTGCATTGCGCTTATCATGCAAGAAGTGCATGGACATTTACGGGCGTGGTAAACGGTCCAAGGAAGTACCGCGGGAACTGGACCCGAACCCGATAGGAAATGTTACGTGGAAAGTAACCAAGGCACCGCGAGGGCACTTGGATTCTGGCACGAAGGTAAAGCGACATACTTTGGATACCGAATGATAGCGATCTACTCTGGAGCTCGATAAAAAGTGGAAGAGAAGTAGACGGCATTAGCGAATTTTTCAACAAGAGTGATGGCTGAATCCGGACACAATTTATTGCAAGACACGCAACCGTAATTGAATAGGAGTCGACCTGAACCTGTACGGCTGTACGATTACATCACATCAAACGCAGATAATATTAGGGGAAGCACCGTTTGCGGTTGAATCAAGCTGAACGACGAAGACACGACGATGAAGTAGGAAAATAAGTAGTCAAAGGTACGTCTTTTATTTGGAAGGTGTAGATTAGGTAGTTGTTAAGCAGTCTAACGAAATTGTGAAGATATTTGTGACGGCCAGTGTAGATATTTAATCGGCCATTGAAATGTGCTAAGCATGGTTTCATGAAGAATCGCGGCGCCGCACTTGTGCACAGTGTATAGTAGAGATAAAGTAGAGATAATAGAAGTAGAGATTATCGATACAAAAACAGAGAAAATAGAGATTGTATTCAAATTGTGAAGTGACGCTTTTCTTTTGATTGGAACCAATTTTGGCGGCTTACGGCCGGTAGAAGAGATTCGATCACACCGAGTTCTCGTTTCGCGGTGGTGATTATACTTGGCAGCTACGAGTTAAGAAACGAGTGGCGCCCGGATTCACCCCTCTCGCGTGAGCTAAGCAACCCGAGGCTGCCGCCGTGGTCTTCAGGAAGAGAAGACGAGGTCGTTTACGATTGCGACGCGGGACATTGCGTAACAAATTGGCGCCCAACGTGGGGCCATAACGGTTCTAGTGGCGTATCGTTAGCTTGCGGAAATTGTACAGAAGTTGATTAGCCAAGTCCCAAATTGTGGGAAGGCTTTTAGGAGCGTGAATTGATGTTAATTGGAATTCGTATCTAAAATTATCGTACACGGAAATCGCGGTACTGTTGTTTAGCAATCGGTTTACGGTTTACATGAGACGACAGATACTTTGAATATTTCCGGACTTAGATTTTATAAAATTGCATGAAACTTTTTCATATATATATATATTTTATTGATACAAACTTATAAATATCTATCTGAATTCTGGAATCGTGCGAGTTAAAGTGTGTACAGTGTGGACGGGTGTGAGTGTGCATAGTGAAATATACTCGTATGAATGCGGATCGAATTTGGAATGCATGTGTAGGGTAGGATAGCTATTAAGAGGCCTTTTTCTTTTTCTTGAGGAAGGCGGCTGGCATTGAAGGGGATTCGGTTCTGTTGATTTAAGTCATACGATATTCAAATTTGGGAAACGAATTGTTTAGCGAATGCTTACCAGGTCAAGATATTTCGTGGTCATAAATATATCTGGTGCATACATATACTAGCTGAATCTTTTACACATTTGTACATATAAATTAAAATATACATCCCCGGAGTCGCATGCTGGCTATTTGAACTTTGAAACGTTTACAGGATATAGTTCGCTGTGAGGGGTGATAGAAATAATCTAGAAGCTGTGCGGGCGGGTTTAAGGGTGCGCGGGACAGTGGATAAGAAGCTGTATCTCGTAGGAGTGATCGACGAAATCTTAGAGATTATCGTGGAAGTCGTACAGTGGTGAGGAGGGGGAAATTTTACCAATCTTTCGAACTATAAGGAGCTACACGAGGAGCCTGTTCAACATGAAAATTTCGGTGGATCGTCTAAACAAGGACGAACTTACATATGAGCTCGCCATCCGGGGTTTCCCAGCAGACACCGTGGACGCGATGAGAAAGTCTTTGAGGGCGGCGCTAAAGGCTGAAACGGAGCTGGATATATCGTATGTCGGTACAGACTATCCTTTCGACTACGCGACGGACCATGCGGAGCTGTCGGCAAAAGCATCGGAAGTGGAAGAACTGGTAGCTCGGGTTACAGGTGATAAGACGGCATCTGATTATCTCAAGGTGAGAGCGAAAATCGAATTCGGCTTCCGGCGGCTGGCGAATATGCAGGCGGTGACCATCGAGCAAAAGAATGAAGCGAGGTCAATACGGAATAGGTTCATCCTGGCGATGGGTTTCTTGGTGGAGAAGGTAGAAGATTCGAACGGCGATGAGGCGGAACAGCCGAGCGAAGATCAAGCGGTCTCTGCAACACCAACAGCGCGGGGCACTAATCTAGCAGAAGTGGCGAAATGGGGCCTTAAGTTCAGTGGCGATTCGACAGGTTCTGTTAATGCCTTTTTAGAACGGGTCGAAGAGTTGCGTCAGGCGCGTGGACTCACCAAATCGCAGCTTTTCAGGGCAGCAGTCGATCTCTTCGACGGGCGGGCTCTAATTTGGTTTAGGGCTAACCGAAGCATTGTTGGGTGTTGGGACGAGTTGGTGGCGTAGTTGAAGGCAGAATTTTTGCCCTCAGACTACGAGGATCGCCTCTGGGAAGAGATTTGGAGACGCACCCAAAGTGAGAATGAGTCCATGGGAGTGTATGTGGCGGTCATGGAGCGTCTTTTCGGCAGACTGCAGAATAGTTGCTCGGAGGAAGAAAAGCTTCGTACGTTTAGGAGAAACATCGCGCCGTTCTACCAGCAGCAGCTGTTTCTAACGCAAATATCGACCATATCGGAACTGGTGAAGATGGGGCGTACCTTAGATGCTACGAGGGTATCGGTGGCAGCGTTTGTACCTCCAAATACGAGATCGAGGCAATGTCTGGAGCCAGACTCGGCTTACGTGAGTCCTGATGTTACGGAACGGGTGGCGGTAGTGTCGGATCCTAGGCGGTTTAAATGCTGGAATTGCAAGAGAGAAGGACATATGTCGAGGGAGTGCCCTGAGCCGAGGCGTTGCTTTGGATGCGGGCGACCGGGAGTAATGCGGTCCACATGTCCATCCTGTCAGGCGAGAGCTAGCGGTTCTGACACTCAAGAGCGGCGGGGCGCGCAGGGGTCGGGAAACGACCGTCGTGCTCGCTAGGCGGCCGAGCGAACACAAAATCAAGGCCGAAACAGGGAAGACACCGGGCTAACGTTGACTACGCGTTAGTGCATAATAGTCTCGACAGCCGCCCGCACGTAAAAGTGGAGGTCGGGGGTACGACGATGGAGGGGCTGTTAGATTCGGGTGCGAGTCGCACGATTCTGGGCCGGAAAGGTTGGACACGGTTGGCAGGTAAGCGGTTGGTACTGAAACGAGACGGAGTTGAAGAGGTTCGGCTCGCGAACGGAGTTACGTGTATGGTAGACGGGGTTGTGGGGCTGGAGTTTGTTTTGATAGACGAAGACATAGGCTTGAAACATTGGTCATTTCGACGATACCGCCGGAAATAATCTTAGGCATCGACTTCTGGCAGCGTTTCGGTGTGGTTTTAGATATGGAAGGGCGGCAGTGGACGTCCGTAGCTTCGGTTGAAGGGGGCTCAGGCCAAGCACTGTAGAGTTGGACTCGTTTATCGCCAGAGGAGGAAGAGACCTTAGAAGGATTGTTGGAGGAGCAATTTGGTTTAATGGGTGACGGACTGGGCTGCGCGAAAGGGGTGAAGCATGCTATCAAGACTACAACCTCTCCGATCAAGCAGCGTTATTATCTGGTCTCCACGGCGGTACAGAGTCAGATAAATAAAGAGCTAGACGAGATGCTGCAGGTGGGGGTGGTGGAACCGTCGTCAAGCCCATGGTCCTCGCCAATCTTGTTGGTCCGCAAGAAAGCTGGGTCCTACCGGTTCTGCGTGGACTTCCGAAAGGTGCAGCGCCGGATTTACCATAGGGCTAGCAGGGGCTGTAGCCCCGGGCCCCTGGGATCCTGGGGGCTCCTTACTCTCGAAAAATAAGAATAAAAATTACGAATAATATAACCAAAAACATATCAAACGTAGAAAAATTGTTTTTTTTCAATTTGTTGACTCAATTTTTTAGGTATTCATACTGCGGATTTGATTTTTGTTATTTGAAAAGAATTTAGTTACAGTATCTGTCAGAGAGAAAAATTATTTTACAAAAAGTCAATATATTTTTGTAAAAAATAGAAAAATATTGTTTAGTTCTAGCTACACATATCCGCTGAGAAAATGCATTTGGAAATCATTCGCTTGAGAATTCATAGTCCATAATATTCTAAAGCAAGGTTCCTGAAAATGTAATACATCACATATAAGTTAAAACGAAAGCATTTCTCTCAAAAACTGATTGAAAAGAAATAATACTATATTATGGTTTCAAAAATGACGATGCGATTCGGGGAACGCATACTCAAGTTTTTTCGCGAACTTCGCTGCCGCATCGCCGCCAGTTTCACGGAAAAACAAAACAACACTTTTCGGCACGCGTCTGCTGCACACGGTGTTTGATATCAGTCGGAAGCAAGCTCTATAGGTGGAGCTCTAGTCCGAACTACTTTTTTCTTGTCAGTCGTCTGTGCTCATTGAATTTCTTACTGGAAGTGCCCCAACGCCGTATTTTCTTTTCCATGTGATATTTTAATTTTTGAAATGCCATGTTGCCTCTTCAACCCCATCGCAAATATCCTTGTGGAAATGACAAAAAGAAAGAAAAATAAGTGAGAGAAGAAGCAATTAAGAAACTGCCTATTGTAACCAAATATTTTACACTTACACGTCCTTCAATTGAAGAAAATCAATCAGGTAAGAATATAACCAACTGTGAATATTTTGTTTGAAGTTATATAGTGTATCAAAGCGATAAAAAAAATCATATACAGCGCATAGTGCATTTGTGATCGCGTACATGTACTGTTTTAGTGTGTAATATGACATATCAATCGAGAAGTTTACTTGAATTTCATAAACGTCTTTTTAAGTGACACAAGATGAGATATCTGCTCCATCTGAAACATCAACTGATTTCTTGCGTGACAAAAACAGTACATCTACACTTGACGACTTCGTTTCTATCATTGACAAAGTTTACTCGAACGATGAGAGTGATAAGACTGATGAAGGTAAATTTAAACTATTTTATTATCAATCGATTACGTATTTTTAATTTTGTTTTTAATTGTTAATAATTATTTTTAAATTTTAATAATGAATTTTTAATGATTTAAAAATTGATATTTTCAGACTCATTTTTAATTCAGCTATTATTTTTTTTAGATGTAGAGACTGTGGAGAGAGATCCTGCCTTGTGGCCTTTGAGATTGTGCGAGAATAGCCATGAGCGTAATAAATATTTGCGATATGATTGTTTATACTTTCAAAACAAGAATTCTAGTTTCAAGACATCGAAGCGAGAGTACAACAATCATAATAGGTATTTTTCACCAAATTTATTTCAGAAAATACTTCAGAATGGTGAAAAGTGTGAACGAAAGTGGCTCATGTTTTCTGAATCAGCTGGATCTGTTTTTTGCTATGCATGCAAATTATTTTCCACAGATTATGACAATCCTTTTGTTAAGGATGGATTTTCCAACTAGAAAAAAGGCAATGAATATATTTGTTGTCACGAAAATAGTAAGGAACACTACAACTGTATGTCACAATATTTGAATTTTTCATCAAAAAGTAATCGTATAGATAAAAGTATGGTACAAACATTTGCAAATGAAGTGCAATATTGGCATAAAGTGCTTACAAGAGTTCTATCAGTCAAACGACTTCTCGCTGAAAGAGGCCTTCCATTTCGTGGAACGACGGAAACAATCGGTTCACCAAACAATGGTAATTTTTTTGGGTATGATAGAACTGCTTGCTGAATACGATCCGTTCTTACAACAGCATATTAAATTATATGCAAATAAAGGTAGTGGAAATGTTTCGTATTTATCAAAGACTACATACGAAGAATTTATAGAGCTTATGGCTGAAAAAGTGTTGCAGCACATTATAAATGAAATAAAAAATGCAAAGTATTGGGGACTTGTGCTGGACTCAACTCCTGACATTTCACATGTCGACCAATTATCGGTTGTAATTCGGTATTATGCAAATAATCAAGTTTATGAACGCTTCATTGATTTTATACCAATAAAAAGTCACAAGGGTAAGTCCATGTCGGAAGATGTTTTGTCATTGCTTGAAACACTTTCTATTGACTTAGAGAATTGCCGAGCACAGACATACGAATATGCTCGCAATATGTCCGGCGAATACAACGGACTCCAAGCTTGCATATGCGGAAAAACCAACTGGCATTTTATGTTCCATGCACTGGTCATTCATTAAATTTAGTCGGAGAATGTTGCGTACAGGTGTGTTCTATTGCCGTCAACTTTTTTGGTGTTTTGCAACAGTTATACGTATTTTTTTCCGCGTCAACTGGTCGATGGGACATCTTAGTGGGTGAAAAACTTATCGAAAACAAGATGGTCACGACGATCAAATGCTTCTAGAGCTTTGAAAGATAATTTCGAAGGTATCTACAAGGCATTGGAGAAGATAGCTAATGACGTATACCAGAAACCTGTAGTGCGTAACGAAGCTTCAGCTTTAATGACACATATCATCAAGCTTGAAAATGCGTTTATGACTGTTTTTTGGGACCTCGTATTGAATCGTGTTGATGCTACAAGTCAATACCTGCAGAAAGTGGAAGTAGATTTGATTTCTGCCAGTAAGATGCTCTTATCTTTAGTCGATTTCGTCCAGAATTTGCGAGATAAATTTTCTGATTTTGAAGGTAAAGCTAAGGAACTTAGTCCCTTGGTTAGTAAAGAATATTCTGATACCAACAAGCGCAAAATAACTAAGAGACTAGCAGACGGAGGAGTGCAAGCTTGTACTTTGTCTGGCTCAGATAACTTTCGCATCAATACTTACTATGTGATAATAGACAATCTAGTCGTTGAATTGCAAAAACGATGCAAAGATTACACTCACATCACTGAATTGTTTGGTTTTCTTCTGCACTTGCTGGTCATGGATGAAGACGATTTACAAATCAAAGCAAATAAACTTGTAGAAGTTTACTCAAATGATTTAGACAAGAGTTTTTTTCTCGAGTTGAAGCAATTCATTCCTCTTTTGAAATTGCAAGAGAGAGGTTTCTTTTCGAACCGTTCAAAAGAATCTGATAAAGCAATTGACGAACTACTGAACCCTGTGAAAGTATTGAATTGGATAGTCGCTAATGACATGATCTCAGTATTTCCTAATACGTATATTGCCTACAGAATTCTAGTCACTATTCCAATAGCTAATTGCGAGACAGAAAGGTCATTTTCTACGTTAAAAAGAATACAAAATATGTTTAGATCGACAATGCTGAACGAAAGACTGTCCTCTTTAGCAAGATTGAATATTGAAAAAGAGCTGCTGAGATCGCTTGATTTTGATGGTGTAATAGCGGAATATGCAGCAAAGAAGGCGAGAAAGAAATGTTTTTAATTATAATGTATATTGTAATTACCTGTAAAAATAAAAATGTTTACTTGTCAAAATAAAAATGTTTAACATTGAATAATTCGGATTTTATTCTCTTTTCGCAAAAGTTGGGATTTTCTTTGCCCTTAAGAGGGCCCCTTCGTTGTTTAGCCCCGGGCCCCTATAAAGCTTAATCCGGCGCTGGAAAGGTGAACGCGGTATCGGAAAAAGATGCATATCCGCTGCCATACATCTCGGCTACCCTAGACAAGCTGAGGAATGCCGAATATCTATCGACGCTGGACGTCAAGTCTGCGTATTGGCAGGTGCCGATGGCGGAGGACTCGAGACAATATACTGCGTTCACCGTTCCAGGAAGGAGCTTGTTCCATTTCTTGAGGATGCCTTTTGGAATCCACAACGCGGGGGCCACTTGGCAAAGGCTGATCGACACAGTACTCGGACCCGCACTGGAGCCTTTCGTCTTTACGTACCTCGACGACGTAATAATTGTAACCGAGACGTTTGAGCGGCATTTAGAAGTGCTGAAAGAGGTGTTTGTTCGGTTGAGAGAAGCGGGATGACGGGTCTCGAGAGAAAAGTGTCAATTTTGCAGAGCACAACTAAAATATCGAGGGTCTACATGTTGACCCCGAAAAGGTGAAAGCGGTGAAAGAATTCCCACGTCCCACTTCCGTTAAGCAAATAAGGCAACTGTTGGGGATGGTATCCTGGTACCGTCGTTTCATACCGGATCACGCACAATGGTGGCGCCTCTAAGCGATTTATTGAAAAAAGGTCGCAAGTTTGAGTGGACTGACGAGTGTGCACGTGCGTTTGGCTCACAACGGCTCACAACGGCACCAGTATTATCGTGCCCCGATTTTACACTTTCTTTCAAGGTGCAGACGGATGCGTCAGACGTGGGTATAGGGGCCGTATTAAGCCAGGCACACCCAACGGGTGAGAAGGTGGTGTGCTACCTGAGTCGTGCGCTCTCAAAGCAAGAAAGAAAATACTCCGTGACAGAAAGAGAGTGTTTAGCCGTGTTGTGGGCTGTCGAGAAGTTTCGACCCTACATAGAGGGGATCAGGTTCGTGGTTATTACTGATCATCATTCACTGGTCTGGCTTAACAATCTTAAAGATCCGACGGGCAGATTAGCAAGGTGGGCGGTGAGACTACAGCAATTTGAATTTGAAGTAATCCACCGGCGGGGGGAGGAACACCTAGTGCCCGATGCGTTGTCACGAGCGGTCAACAGGGTAGATGGCATCTCCGTTTCTCAGGGGCCAGAGAAGTGGTACCTAAAAATGCTGGAGAAGGTACGAAACGACCCAGATAAGTACCCGGAGTGGAAGTTTTTAGGAGATATGTTGTGGAAGCAATTCGCTGGAAGAGTAGTAGACGGGGAAGCCGACGTGAGGTGGAAGAAAGTGGTACATAAGGTAGGGAGGGGAGCTATACTAGAGCGATACCATGACGACCCGAAGGCGGGACATATGGGAGCCGCACGCACGTTGGCTCGGATCACGCAAAACTTTTATTGGCCAAAAATGCGAACAGATATCAGTAGGTACGTGAAGGGATGTAAAGTATGCCAGGCGTGCAAGGTGGAGCGTAAAGCACCGATTGGCTTAATGTCCACTAGGACCGGCGAGGCAAAATCTCCATGGGAGATGATTTGCGTGGATCTCGTCGGACCGCTTCTACGATCAACGAAGGGCCACGCGTATACTCGTATTATGACAATTATCGACTATGTCACGAAATATTCTGTGATACTGCCAATGCGGTCGGCGACAGCATCAGCCGTTTTCTGTTTGTTGGAAGAAAATGTGTTCCTGGTATACGGGGTCCCTAGGGTTCTGGTATGTGATAACGGAGTGCAATTCGTGGGCAAACAATTTCGGCAAGCCATAGAGGAGTATGGGGTACAAATTAGCTATACGGCGTTGTACCACCCACAGGCAAATCTGGCTGAACGTCGAAATCAAGACATCAAATGCATGCTGCGCTGCTATGCCTCTGACAATCATCGCGTATGGGACCAGTATCTGGCTCAAATTGCGTGTGCCCTACGCACGTATAAACACGAAGTCACGGGTTTCACTCCTTACTTTCTAAACTTCGGGAGAGAGATGATCACGTTTAGGGAAGAAATGGAGCCAACAGCAGGAGCTCAAGAAGCGTTTTCACCACTAAAAAATGCGAGGAATTTAGAAAGGATACGGGAAGAGGTAGTCCAGAGAATGAAGCGGGCAGCGGCTTCCAGTCGAAAGCGGTATGATCTCCGTCGACGCGCAGAGAACTTCCAGGTAGAGCAAAGAGTTTGGCGGAAGAATTACGTGTTGTCGGACGCCAGTAAGAATTTTTCAGCTAAATTGGCCCCAGCATACGTTGGACCTTTCACGCTGGGAAGGAAGACGTCGGCGTGGACCTACAAGTTGTTTGACGAGAAGGGGAAACCTGCTGGGAATTAGCATACGAAAGACCTTAAACGGTATGTCGAAAGCATTCCCGAATTCAAAGATAGCTAGAAGATTGACTCTAGGCGTCAGCGGACACTTTTAGCTAGGAGCTGACATTTTATTATAAGAGGGCGAGAAAGGGTTACTTTAGAATAACATAGTCGTAGGTTAATAGAATAGAGGATTCATGAATATGAAAAACACGTGCGAGTGTATGATACCTCTCCCGGCTTTAGGTCTTGTACGGTAATGGTAGCAAATTAGGGGACTCGAATATGTGCTAGCTTAATAACCAGATCGCGAAATAAGGTGAGCTATGTAGACATTTGTCACCAAGTGGAAAAGCACAACAGAGATTTTGATTAGGAATAAGATACCTTAGTGGTGGTGGGTTAAAATAGCTTAGCGGTGGTGGGTTAAGGTAATAGATTGTTAGAATAATTGGGAGGTGGTGGTTAAATTAACTGAATGCTCAGCCATGTATTCATGATAAAAGCGGCAGATAAGATTGGATTTAGGTAAGTAGAGAGGTTAATTGTATAGGATATTAGTATAAGTATGATTATACATGAAAGCAATACCGTCAGGTTGGTGGTGAATCCGATTTAGCTATTATTTCTTTTCCTTTTCTTTCCTTCGTTCTTTTTCTTTTCGTTGTGCTTACTTTCTGGGTTCCTTCTCATATATATTTCATTCCTTTCGCTGATGTCTCTTCAATTTTCTCCGTTGGTGGTAGTAAGAATGGTGATCCTAAAAATGTTTACATGAGTTCAGTACATTTTAGAATTTAGTATGTATAAAGTAGACATATACCAACACCGTTCATGCCACGAGACGAGACGTATAACACTAACATGCATGGGTAGAGGTAATGCCAGAAAAGAAAGGGATAGAGTGAAATTCTGGAGTGTATGAGTGTGAGAAGACAAATGATCGTGAGAAACAACCCGGAATTCAAATAGGTACGTTGTTTGATTTTCGAATAAATATTTACTTTCGGCTCGGAATCAAGTGTAAAATTAGAATCGGGAGAAAGATTACAGAGAATTCCTACGTCATTCTCTGAGGAGGGGGGTGATGTCACGGTTTCCACTCGATTAAAGATGGAACGCGCGCGAAGGTTGCTCAGGATCGAAAAAAAAAGCGAAAAGCGTCACGCATTAGACTGAATTATAATAGTATTAAATTTAGTTAGGGCACATATATCGTAAACGCTCGATGACTCAGTGGACGAAGCGGTTCGGCATTATCAGGCCAAAACGGTCGTGGCTGATATTGACTTTCACAACCAGCGTCCGCCTTGACTCGCTGGTGGGCGAACCTGTAAAAGGTCACAGCACTCTTAACACTAATCAAAAGGAATAAGAAACAAAGAAAAACATCAGAACAATTTGGTTCACCTGAGCACTAGACATCGAGGTGCCAGTAATTAGCGAAGCGGCTAGTGAATATACCTCGGTGGCTTGTTTCCTTTTGCCGGTTACAATGTCGAAATCAGTAAGGCTCACCTGCAGGGAGTTTGTGTAACAATTTGTATGTTGGGCCATCAAAATCGATTTTCCCACCGATCTAAGTGGCAAGCTGAAAAGATGAATGCTATTCCCATCAACATCCATGGCATTATCAATATGCGCCGCGCACTTATAAAATGTTTGTTTGGACACAGCTGCAAAAGGTCAAAAGAAAAATGTCAACGCGAAAATGACAGCCACATTACCTATCCGCCACCGCCGTATCAGCCGCATGATATCTGTATATCGGACGAGATACTATCTCAGCTTTACGCCTGGCTGGAAAATATTTTCGATACCCGATATATCTATTTTTGATTACTCGCGACGAATTCGATTGCTTATGAGAAGTTGACGCCATACACACGCAACTTGACAGATGAAGAAGTTGCAGGCGGCTACGAACAAAACAATGGGAAATGTGAACCGGCACGCTGCGACATAGGGAAATGAGGAGAAAACGTCGCATGCAGAAACAGTACTGCCGGCGGAGATTTTACACGGGATGAGGTGAATGCCCGGTCGCAAGTGCATTGCGCTTATCATGCAAGAAGTGCATGGACATTTACGGGCGTGTTAAACGGTCCAAGGAAGTACCGCGGGAACTGGACCCGAACCCGATAGGAAATGTTACGTTGAAAGTAACCAACGCACCGCGAGGGCACTTGGATTCTGGCACGAAGGTAAAGCGACATACTTTGGATACCGAATGATAGCGATCTACTCTGGAGCTCGATAAAAAGTGGAAGAGAAGTAGACGGCATTAGCGAATTTTTCAACAAGAGTGATGGCTGAATCCGGACACAATTTATTGCAAGACACGCAACCGTAATTGAATAGGAGTCGACCTGAACCTGTACGGCTGTACGATTACATCACATCAAACGCAGATAATATTGGGGGAAGCACCGTTTGCGGTTGAATCAAGCTGAACGACGAAGACACGACGATGAAGTAGGAAAATAAGTAGTCAAAGGTACGTCTTTTATTTGGAAGGTGTAGATTAGGTAGTTGTTAAGCAGTCTAACGAAATTGTGAAGATATTTGTGACGGCCAGTGTAGATATTTAATCGGCCATTGAAATGTGCTAAGCATGGTTTCATGAAGAATCGCGGCGCCGCACTCGTGCACAGTGTATAGTAGAGATAAAGTAGAGATAATAGAAGTAGAGATTATCGATACAAAAACAGAGAAAATAGAGATTGTATTCAAATTGTGAAGTGACGCTTTTCTTTTGATTGGAACCAATTTTGGCGGCTTACGGCCGGTAGAAGAGATTCGATCACACCGAGTTCTCGTTTCGCGGTGGTGATTATACTTGGCAGCTACGAGTTAAGAAACGAGTGGCGCCCGGATTCACCCCTCTCGCGTGAGCTAAGCCACCCGAGGCTGCCGCCGTGGTCTTCAGGAAGAGAAGACGAGGTCGTTTACGATTGCGACGCGGGACATTGCGTAACAAATTGGCGCCCAACGTGGGGCCATAACGGTTCTAGTGGCGTATCGTTAGCTTGCGGAAATTGTACAGAAGTTGATTAGCCAAGTCCCAAATTGTGGGAAGGCTTTTAGGAGCGTGAATTGATGTTAATTGGAATTCGTATCTAAAATTATCGTACACGGAAATCGCGGTACTGTTGTTTAGCAATCGGTTTACGGTTTACATGAGACGACAGATACTTTGAATATTTCCGGACTTAGATTTTATAAAATTGCATGAAACTTTTTCATATATATATATATTTTATTGATACAAACTTATAAATATCTATCTGAATTCTGGAATCGTGCGAGTTAAAGTGTGTACAGTGTGGACGGGTGTGAGTGTGCATAGTGAAATATACTCGTATGAATGCGGATCGAATTTGGAATGCATGTGTAGGGTAGGATAGCTATTAAGAGGCCTTTTTCTTTTTCTTGAGGAAGGCGGCTGGCATTGAAGGGGATTCGGTTCTGTTGATTTAAGTCATACGATATTCAAATTTGGGAAACGAATTGTTTAGCGAATGCTTACCAGGTCAAGATATTTCGTGGTCATAAATATATCTGGTGCATACATATACTAGCTGAATCTTTTACACATTTGTACATATAAATTAAAATATACATCCCCGGAGTCGCATGCTGGCTATTTGAACTTTGAAACGTTTACAGGATATAGTTCGCTGTGAGGGGTGATAGAAATAATCTAGAAGCTGTGCGGGCGGGTTTAAGGGTGCGCGGGACAGTGGATAAGAAGCTGTATCTCGTAGGAGTGATCGACGAAATCTTAGAGATTATCGTGGAAGTCGTACAGTGGTGAGGAGGGGGAAATTTTACCAATCTTTCGAACTATAAGGAGCTACACGAGGAGCCTGTTCAACATGAAAATTTCGGTGGATCGTCTAAACAAGGACGAACTTACATATGAGCTCGCCATCCGGGGTTTCCCAGCAGACACCGTGGACGCGATGAGAAAGTCTTTGAGGGCGGCGCTAAAGGCTGAAACGGAGCTGGATACATCGTATGTCGGTACAGACTATCCTTTCGACTACGCGACGGACCATGCGGAGCTGTCGGCAAAAGCATCGGAAGTGGAAGAACTGGTAGCTCGGGTTACAGGTGATAAGACGGCATCTGATTATCTCAAGGTGAGAGCGAAAATCGAATTCGGCTTCCGGCGGCTGGCGAATATGCAGGCGGTGACCATCGAGCAAAAGAATGAAGCGAGGTCAATACGGAATAGGTTCATCCTGGCGATGGGTTTCTTGGTGGAGAAGGTAGAAGATTCGAACGGCGATGAGGCGGAACAGCCGAGCGAAGATCAAGCGGTCTCTGCAACACCAACAGCGCGGGGCACTAATCTAGCAGAAGTGGCGAAATGGGGCCTTAAGTTCAGTGGCGATTCGACAGGTTCTGTTAATGCCTTTTTAGAACGGGTCGAAGAGTTGCGTCAGGCGCGTGGACTCACCAAATCGCAGCTTTTCAGGGCAGCAGTCGATCTCTTCGACGGGCGGGCTCTAATTTGGTTTAGGGCTAACCGAAGCATTGTTGGGTGTTGGGACGAGTTGGTGGCGTAGTTGAAGGCAGAATTTTTGCCCTCAGACTACGAGGATCGCCTCTGGGAAGAGATTTGGAGACGCACCCAAAGTGAGAATGAGTCCATGGGAGTGTATGTGGCGGTCATGGAGCGTCTTTTCGGCAGACTGCAGAATAGTTGCTCGGAGGAAGAAAAGCTTCGTACGTTTAGGAGAAACATCGCGCCGTTCTACCAGCAGCAGCTGTTTCTAACGCAAATATCGACCATATCGGAACTGGTGAAGATGGGGCGTACCTTAGATGCTACGAGGGTATCGGTGGCAGCGTTTGTACCTCCAAATACGCGATCGAGGCAATGTCTGGAGCCAGACTCGGCGTACGTGAGTCCTGATGTTACGGAACGGGTGGCGGTAGTGTCGGATCCTAGGCGGTTTAAATGCTGGAATTGCAAGAGAGAAGGACATATGTCGAGGGAGTGCCCTGAGCCGAGGCGTTGCTTTGGATGCGGGCGACCGGGAGTAATGCGGTCCACATGTCCATCCTGTCAGGCGAGAGCTAGCGGTTCTGACACTCAAGAGCGGCGGGGCGCGCAGGGGTCGGGAAACGACCGTCGTGCTCGCTAGGCGGCCGAGCGAACACAAAATCAAGGCCGAAACAGGGAAGACACCGGGCTAACGTTGACTACGCGTTAGTGCATAATAGTCTCGACAGCCGCCCGCACGTAAAAGTGGAGGTCGGGGGTACGACGATGGAGGGGCTGTTAGATTCGGGTGCGACTCGCACGATTCTGGGCCGGAAAGGTTGGACACGGTTGGCAGGTAAGCGGTTGGTACTGAAACGAGACGGAGTTGAAGAGGTTCGGCTCGCGAACGGAGTTACGTGTATGGTAGACGGGGTTGTGGGGCTGGAATTTGTTTTGATAGACGAAGACATAGGCTTGAAACATTGGTCATTTCGACGATACCGCCGGAAATAATCTTAGGCATCGACTTCTGGCAGCGTTTCGGTGTGGTTTTAGATATGGAAGGGCGGCAGTGGACGTCCGTAGCTTCGGTTGAAGGGGGCTCAGGCCAAGCACTGTAGAGTTGGACTCGTTTATCGCCAGAGGAGGAAGAGACCTTAGAAGGATTGTTGGAGGAGCAATTTGGTTTAATGGGTGACGGACTGGGCTGCGCGAAAGGGGTGAAGCATGCTATCAAGACTACAACCTCTCCGATCAAGCAGCGTTATTATCTGGTCTCCACGGCGGTACAGAGTCAGATAAATAAAGAGCTAGACGAGATGCTGCAGATGGGGGTGGTGGAACCGTCGTCAAGCCCATGGTCCTCGCCAATCTTGTTGGTCCGCAAGAAAGCTGGGTCCTACCGGTTCTGCGTGGACTTCCGAAAGGTGCAGCGCCGGATTTACCATAGGGCTAGCAGGGGCTGTAGCCCCGGGCCCCTGGGATCCTGGGGGCTCCTTACTCTCGAAAAATAAGAATAAAAATTACGAATAATATAACCAAAAACATATCAAACGTAGAAAAATTGTTTTTTTCAATTTGTTGACTCAATTTTTTAGGTATTCATACTGCGGATTTGATTTTTGTTATTTGAAAAGAATTTAGTTACAGTATCTGTCAGAGAGAAAAATTATTTTACAAAAAGTCAATATATTTTTGTAAAAAATAGAAAAATATTGTTTAGTTCTAGCTACACATATCCGCTGAGAAAATGCATTTGGAAATCATTCGCTTGAGAATTCATAGTCCATAATATTCTAAAGCAAGGTTTCTGAAAATGTAATACATCACATATAAGTTAAAACGAAAGCATTTCTCTCAAAAACTGATTGAAAAGAAATAATACTATATTATGGTTTCAAAAATGACGATGCGATTCGGGGAACGCATACTCAAGTTTTTTCGCGAACTTCGCTGCCGCATCGCCGCCAGTTTCACGGAAAAACAAAACAACACTTTTCGGCACGCGTCTGCTGCACACGGTGTTTGATATCAGTCGGAAGCAAGCTCTATAGGTGGAGCTCTAGTCCGAACTACTTTTTTCTTGTCAGTCGTCTGTGCTCATTGAATTTCTTACTGGAAGTGCCCCAACGCCGTATTTTCTTTTCCATGTGATATTTTAATTTTTGAAATGCCATGTTGCCTCTTCAACCCCATCGCAAATATCCTTGTGGAAATGACAAAAAGAAAGAAAAATAAGTGAGAGAAGAAGCAATTAAGAAACTGCCTATTGTAACCAAATATTTTACACTTACACGTCCTTCAATTGAAGAAAATCAATCAGGTAAGAATATAACCAACTGTGAATATTTTGTTTGAAGTTATATAGTGTATCAAAGCGATAAAAAAAATCATATACAGCGCATAGTGCATTCGTGATCGCGTACATGTACTGTTTTAGTGTGTAATATGACATATCAATCGAGAAGTTTACTTGAATTTCATAAACGTCTTTTTAAGTGACACAAGATGAGATATCTGCTCCATCTGAAACATCAACTGATTTCTTGCGTGACAAAAACAGTACATCTACACTTGACGACTTCGTTTCTATCATTGACAAAGTTTACTCGAACGATGAGAGTGATAAGACTGATGAAGGTAAATTTAAACTATTTTATTATCAATCGATTACGTATTTTTAATTTTGTTTTTAATTGTTAATAATTATTTTTAAATTTTAATAATGAATTTTTAATGATTTAAAAATTGATATTTTCAGACTCATTTTTAATTCAGCTATTATTTTTTTTAGATGTAGAGACTGTGGAGAGAGATCCTGCCTTGTGGCCTTTGAGATTGTGCGAGAATAGCCATGAGCGTAATAAATATTTGCGATATGATTGTTTATACTTTCAAAACAAGAATTCTAGTTTCAAGACATCGAAGCGAGAGTACAACAATCATAATAGGTATTTTTCACCAAATTTATTTCAGAAAATACTTCAGAATGGTGAAAAGTGTGAACGAAAGTGGCTCATGTTTTCTGAATCAGCTGGATCTGTTTTTTGCTATGCATGCAAATTATTTTCCACAGATTATGACAATCCTTTTGTTAAGGATGGATTTTCCAACTGGAAAAAAGGCAATGAATATATTTGTTGTCACGAAAATAGTAAGGAACACTACAACTGTATGTCACAATATTTGAATTTTTCATCAAAAAGTAATCGTATAGATAAAAGTATGGTACAAACATTTGCAAATGAAGTGCAATATTGGCATAAAGTGCTTACAAGAGTTCTATCAGTCAAACGACTTCTCGCTGAAAGAGGCCTTCCATTTCGTGGAACGACGGAAACAATCGGTTCACCAAACAATGGTAATTTTTTTGGGTATGATAGAACTGCTTGCTGAATACGATCCGTTCTTACAACAGCATATTAAATTATATGCAAATAAAGGTAGTGGAAATGTTTCGTATTTATCAAAGACTACATACGAAGAATTTATAGAGCTTATGGCTGAAAAAGTGTTGCAGCACATTATAAATGAAATAAAAAATGCAAAGTATTGGGGACTTGTGCTGGACTCAACTCCTGACATTTCACATGTCGACCAATTATCGGTTGTAATTCGGTATTATGCAAATAATCAAGTTTATGAACGCTTCATTGATTTTATACCAATAAAAAGTCACAAGGGTAAGTCCATGTCGGAAGATGTTTTGTCATTGCTTGAAACACTTTCTATTGACTTAGAGAATTGTCGAGCACAGACATACGAATATGCTCGCAATATGTCCGGCGAATACAACGGACTCCAAGCTTGCATATGCGGAAAAACCAACTGGCATTTTATGTTCCATGCACTGGTCATTCATTAAATTTAGTCGGAGAATGTTGCGTACAGGTGTGTTCTATTGCCGTCAACTTTTTTGGTGTTTTGCAACAGTTATACGTATTTTTTTCCGCGTCAACTGGTCGATGGGACATCTTAGTGGGTGAAAAACTTATCGAAAACAAGATGGTCACGACGATCAGATGCTTCTAGAGCTTTGAAAGATAATTTCGAAGGTATCTACAAGGCATTGGAGAAGATAGCTAATGACGTATACCAGAAACCTGTAGTGCGTAACGAAGCTTCAGCTTTAATGACACATATCATCAAGCTTGAAAATGCGTTTATGACTGTTTTTTGGGACCTCGTATTGAATCGTGTTGATGCTACAAGTCAATACCTGCAGAAAGTGGAAGTAGATTTGATTTCTGCCAGTAAGATGCTCTTATCTTTAGTCGATTTCGTCCAGAATTTGCGAGATAAATTTTCTGATTTTGAAGGTAAAGCTAAGGAACTTAGTCCCTTGGTTAGTAAAGAATATTCTGATACCAACAAGCGCAAAATAACTAAGAGACTAGCAGACGGAGGAGTGCAAGCTTGTACTTTGTCTGGCTCAGATAACTTTCGCATCAATACTTACTATGTGATAATAGACAATCTAGTCGTTGAATTGCAAAAACGATGCAAAGATTACACTCACATCACTGAATTGTTTGGTTTTCTTCTGCACTTGCTGGTCATGGATGAAGACGATTTACAAATCAAAGCAAATAAACTTGTAGAAGTTTACTCAAATGATTTAGACAAGAGTTTTTTTCTCGAGTTGAAGCAATTCATTCCTCTTTTGAAATTGCAAGAGAGAGGTTTCTTTTCGAACCGTTCAAAAGAATCTGATAAAGCAATTGACGAACTACTGAACCCTGTGAAAGTATTGAATTGGATAGTCGCTAATGACATGATCTCAGTATTTCCTAATACGTATATTGCCTACAGAATTCTAGTCACTATTCCAATAGCTAATTGCGAGACAGAAAGGTCATTTTCTACGTTAAAAAGAATACAAAATATGTTTAGATCGACAATGCTGAACGAAAGACTGTCCTCTTTAGCAAGATTGAATATTGAAAAAGAGCTGCTGAGATCGCTTGATTTTGATGGTGTAATAGCGGAATATGCAGCAAAGAAGGCGAGAAAGAAATGTTTTTAATTATAATGTATATTGTAATTACCTGTAAAAATAAAAATGTTTACTTGTCAAAATAAAAATGTTTAACATTGAATAATTCGGATTTTATTCTCTTTTCGCAAAAGTTGGGATTTTCTTTGCCCTTAAGAGGGCCCCTTCGTTGTTTAGCCCCGGGCCCCTATAAAGCTTAATCCGGCGCTGGAAAGGTGAACGCGGTATCGGAAAAAGATGCATATCCGCTGCCATACATCTCGGCTACCCTAGACAAGCTGAGGAATGCCGAATATCTATCGACGCTGGACGTCAAGTCTGCGTATTGGCAGGTGCCGATGGCGGAGGACTCGAGACAATATACTGCGTTCACCGTTCCAGGAAGGAGCTTGTTCCATTTCTTGAGGATGCCTTTTGGAATCCACAACGCGGGGGCCACTTGGCAAAGGCTGATCGACACAGTACTCGGACCCGCACTGGAGCCTTTCGTCTTTACGTACCTCGACGACGTAATAATTGTAACCGAGACGTTTGAGCGGCATTTAGAAGTGCTGAAAGAGGTGTTTGTTCGGTTGAGAGAAGCGGGATTACGGGTCTCGAGAGAAAAGTGTCAATTTTGCAGAGCACAACTAAAATATCGAGGGTCTACATGTTGACCCCGAAAAGGTGAAAGCGGTGAAAGAATTCCCACGTCCCACTTCCGTTAAGCAAATAAGGCAACTGTTGGGGATGGTATCCTGGTACCGTCGTTTCATACCGGATCACGCACAATGGTGGCGCCTCTAAGCGATTTATTGAAAAAAGGTCGCAAGTTTGAGTGGACTGACGAGTGTGCACGTGCGTTTGGCTCACAACGGCTTACAACGGCACCAGTATTATCGTGCCCCGATTTTACACTTTCTTTCAAGGTGCAGACGGATGCGTCAGACGTGGGTATAGGGGCCGTATTAAGCCAGGCACACCCAGCGGGTGAGAAGGTGGTGTGCTACCTGAGTCGTGCGCTCTCAAAGCAAGAAAGAAAATACTCCGTGACAGAAAGAGAGTGTTTAGCCGTGTTGTGGGCTGTCGAGAAGTTTCGACCCTACATAGAGGGGATCAGGTTCGTGGTTATTACTGATCATCATTCACTGGTCTGGCTTAACAATCTTAAAGATCCGACGGGCAGATTAGCAAGGTGGGCGGTGAGACTACAGCAATTTGAATTTGAAGTAATCCACCGGCGGGGGGAGGAACACCTAGTGCCCGATGCGTTGTCACGAGCGGTCAACAGGGTAGATGGCATCTCCGTTTCTCAGGGGCCAGAGAAGTGGTACCTAAAAATGTTGGAGAAGGTACGAAACGACCCAGATAAGTACCCGGAGTGGAAGTTTTTAGGAGATATGTTGTGGAAGCAATTCGCTGGAAGAGTAGTAGACGGGGAAGCCGACGTGAGGTGGAAGAAAGTGGTACATAAGGTAGGGAGGGGAGCTATACTAGAGCGATACCATGACGACCCGAAGGCGGGACATATGGGAGCCGCACGCACGTTGGCTCGGATCACGCAAAACTTTTATTGGCCAAAAATGCGAACAGATATCAGTAGGTACGTGAAGGGATGTAAAGTATGCCAGGCGTGCAAGGTGGAGCGTAAAGCACCGATTGGCTTAATGTCCACTAGGACCGGCGAGGCAAAATCTCCATGGGAGATGATTTGCGTGGATCTCGTCGGACCGCTTCTACGATCAACGAAGGGCCACGCGTATACTCGTATTATGACAATTATCGACTATGTCACGAAATATTCTGTGATACTGCCAATGCGGTCGGCGACAGCATCAGCCGTTTTCTGTTTGTTGGAAGAAAATGTGTTCCTGGTATACGGGGTCCCTAGGGTTCTGGTATGTGATAACGGAGTGCAATTCGTGGGCAAACAATTTCGGCAAGCCATAGAGGAGTATGGGGTACAAATTAGCTATACGGCGTTGTACCACCCACAGGCAAATCTGGCTGAACGTCGAAATCAAGACATCAAATGCATGCTGCGCTGCTATGCCTCTGACAATCATCGCGTATGGGACCAGTATCTGGCTCAAATTGCGTGTGCCCTACGCACGTATAAACACGAAGTCACGGGTTTCACTCCTTACTTTCTAAACTTCGGGAGAGAGATGATCACGTTTAGGGAAGAAATGGAGCCAACAGCAGGAGCTCAAGAAGCGTTTTAGCTTCTTGAGCTTAAAAGTATGGTACAAGCACTTAAAAGTATGGTACAAACATTTGCAAATGAAGTGCAATATTGGCATAAAGTGCTTACAAGAGTTCTATCAGTCAAACGACTTCTCGCTGAAAGAGGCCTTCCATTTCGTGGAACGACGGAAACAATCGGTTCACCAAACAATGGTAATTTTTTGGGTATGATAGAACTGCTTGCTGAATACGATCCGTTCTTACAACAGCATATTAAATTATATGCAAATAAAGGTAGTGGAAATGTTTCGTATTTATCAAAGACTACATACGAAGAATTTATAGAGCTTATGGCTGAAAAAGTGTTGCAGCACATTATAAATGAAATAAAAAATGCAAAGTATTGGGGACTTGTGCTGGACTCAACTCCTGACATTTCACATGTCGACCAATTATCGGTTGTAATTCGGTATTATGCAAATAATCAAGTTTATGAACGCTTCATTGATTTTATACCAATAAAAAGTCACAAGGGTAAGTCCATGTCGGAAGATGTTTTGTCATTGCTTGAAACACTTTCGTCGGCGTGGACCTACAAGTTGTTTGACGAGAAGGGGAAACCTGCTGGGAATTAGCATACGAAAGACCTTAAACGGTATGTCGAAAGCATTCCCGAATTCAAAGATAGCTAGAAGATTGACTCTAGGCGTCAGCGGACACTTTTAGCTAGGAGCTGACATTTTATTATAAGAGGGCGAGAAAGGGTTACTTTAGAATAACATAGTCGTAGGTTAATAGAATAGAGGATTCATGAATATGAAAAACACGTGCTAGTGTATGATACCTTTCCCGGCTTTAGGTCTTGTACGGTAATGGTAGCAAATTAGGGGACTCGAATATGTGCTAGCTTAATAACCAGATCGCGAAATAAGGTGAGCTATGTAGACATTTGTCACCAAGTGGAAAAGCACAACAGAGATTTTGATTAGGAATAAGATACCTTAGTGGTGGTGGGTTAAAATAGCTTAGCGGTGGTGGGTTAAGGTAATAGATTGTTAGAATAATTGGGAGGTGGTGGTTAAATTAACTGAAAGCTCAGCCATGTATTCATGATAAAAGCGGCAGATAAGATTGGATTTAGGTAAGTAGAGAGGTTAATTGTATAGGATATTAGTATAAGTATGATTATACATGAAAGCAATACCGTCAGGTTGGTGGTGAATCCGATTTAGCTATTATTTCTTTTCCTTTTCTTTCCTTCGTTCTTTTTCTTTTCGTTGTGCTTACTTTCTGGGTTCCTTCTCATATATATTTCATTCCTTTCGCTGATGTCTCTTCAATTTTCTCCGTTGGTGGTAGTAAGAATGGTGATCCTAAAAACGAGTTCAGTACATTTTAGAATTTAGTATGTATAAAGTAGACATATACCAACACCGTTCATGCCACGAGACGAGACGTATAACACTACCATGCATGGGTAGAGGTAATGCCAGAAAAGAAAGGGATAGAGTGAAATTCTGGAGTGTATGAGTGTGAGAAGACAAATGATCGTGAGAAACAACCCGGAATTCAAATAGGTACGTTGTTTGATTTTCGAATAAATATTTACTTTCGGCTCGGAATCAAGTGTAAAATTAGAATCGGGAGAAAGATTACAGAGAATTCCTACGTCATTCTCTGAGGAGGGGGGTGATGTCACGGTTTCCACTCGATTAAAGATGGAACGCGCGCGAAGGTTGCTCAGGATCGAAAAAAAGGGAAAAGCGTCACGCATTAGACTGAATTATAATAGTATTAAATTTAGTTAGGGCACATATATCGTAAACGCTCGATGACCCAGTGGACGAAGCGGTTCGGCATTATCAGGCCAAAACGGTCGTGGCTGATATTGACTTTCACAACCAGCGTCCGCCTTGACTCGCTGGTGGACGAACCTGTAAAAGGTCACAGCACTCTTAACACTAATCAAAAGGAATAAGAAACAAAGAAAAACATCAGAACAATTTGGTTCACCTGAGCACTAGACATCGAGGTGCCAGTAATTAGCGAAGCGGCTAGTGAATATACCTCGGTGGCTTGTTTCCTTTTGCCGGTTACAATGTCGAAATCAGTAAGGCTCACCTGCAGGGAGTTTGTGTAACAATTTGTATGTTGGGCCATCAAAATCGATTTTCCCACCGATCTAAGTGGCAAGCTGAAAAGATGAATGCTATTCCCATCAACATCCATGGCATTATCAATATGCGCCGCGCACTTATAAAATGTTTGTTTGGACACAGCTGCAAAAGGTCAAAAGAAAAATGTCAACGCGAAAATGACAGCCACATTACCTATCCGCCACCGCCGTATCAGCCGCATGATATCTGTATATCGGACGAGATACTATCTCAGCTTTACGCCTGGCTGGAAAATATTTTCGATACCCGATATATCTATTTTTGATTACTCGCGACGAATTCGATTGCTTATGAGAAGTTGACGCCATACACACGCAACTTGACAGATGAAGAAGTTGCAGGCGGCTACGAGCAAAACAATGGGAAATGTGAACCGGCACGCTGCGACATAGGGAAATGAGGAGAAAACGTCGCATGCAGAAACAGTACTGCCAGCGGAGATTTTACACGGGATGAGGTGAATGCCCGGTCGCAAGTGCATTGCGCTTATCATGCAAGAAGTGCATGGACATTTACGGGCGTGGTAAACGGTCCAAGGAAGTACCGCGGGAACTGGACCCGAACCCGATAGGAAATGTTACGTGGAAAGTAACCAAGGCACCGCGAGGGCACTTGGATTCTGGCACGAAGGTAAAGCGACATACTTTGGATACCGAATGATAGCGATCTACTCTGGAGCTCGATAAAAAGTGGAAGAGAAGTAGACGGCATTAGCGAATTTTTCAACAAGAGTGATGGCTGAATCCGGACACAATTTATTGCAAGACACGCAACCGTAATTGAATAGGAGTCGACCTGAACCTGTACGGCTGTACGATTACATCGCATCAAACGCAGATAATATTGGGGGAAGCACCGTTTGCGGTTGAATCAAGCTGAACGACGAAGACACGACGACGAAGTAGGAAAATAAGTAGTCAAAGGTACGTCTTTTATTTGGAAGGTGTAGATTAGGTAGTTGTTAAGCAGTCTAACGAAATTGTGAAGATATTTGTGACGGCCAGTGTAGATATTTAATCGGCCATTGAAATGTGCTAAGCATTTGTTTCATGAAGAATCGCGGCGCCGCGCTCGTGCACAGTGTAAAGTAGAGATAAAGTAGAGATAATAGAAGTAGAGATTATCGATACAAAAACAGAGAAAATAGAGATTGTATTCAAATTGTGAAGTGACGCTTTTCTATTGATTGGAACCAATTTTGGCGGCTTACGGCCGGCAGAAGAGATTCGACCACACCGAGTTCTCGTTTCGCGGTGGTGATTATACTTGGCAGCTACGGGTTAAGAAACGAGTGGCGCCCGGACTCACCCCTCTCGCGTGAGCTAAGCCACCCGAGGCTGCCGCCCTGGTCTTCAGGAAGAGAAGACGAGGTCGTTTACGATTGCGACGCGGGACGTTGCGTAACACAGGCTTGAAGTCGATTATTTGCTGTTTCATTTTTCTGTCCACAATGAAGGCCACTCCAAATTCGTGACTTCCCGATGACTTTCCGCTTTTGAAGATTGTGTACGATCTCATGTCCATAATCTCAGCACCAAACAGTTTCGTTTCCTGGACAGCGAGAATGTTTATTTTATAGTGAGTGACCTGTTCCAGGAGGGCTTTGATGGCCCCCGGTCTGTACAGGATTCGCACGTTCCAGGTTCCAATAGAGTAGTCCATATTTCGTTTGCGTGGTCGTTTCCGTTGATCCAATCCAAGTATCCGAGGCGAAGTGTCAGGTTCTTGAATAAGTCAAGTTTTACGGGAACGGGTTATTGGCCCATTGCCCAACCCCCAGCCTGGAGGGCCAGTCTGGTTAATGTTCGCGATTTAAGGCGCGGGAAACTCGCCCTCACCCTCCTTCGTTGGCAACATTCATGATCTGAAATGTCATGAAGGCTCCCGGCAGCCACCCGATGTGAAATTGTAAAATCACATCTACGAGGAGGTCGAAGGTAGGATTCAGTAGCAGAGCTGTAGATGTTGTTTCCAGCAGGCATTTCTCGGGATTTCAATTGCTTCGTCGGTAACCAGCACCCGATGACGCCCCCGTGGCGTATGCTACCATTTGACTGCCTATATATAAATATATATATATATATATATATATATATATATATATATATATATATATATATATATATATATATATATATATTTATATTTATATACATATATATATATATATATATATATATATATATATATATATATATATATATATATATATATATATATATATATATATATATATATATATATATATATATGAATTTTCGGCGAAACGAGTTTAATAAAAATACGGAGTTCACTAATAGTCCCTGAAAAAGGATGGCCTCTTACTTACTAACCTATCATATCACGTATGTGATATACATATATATATATATTCATGTATATAATATATATATATATTTATATATATTTTTGAATTGATCGTTTTATGAAAACATTTTTCACATTTATACATATATATATATATATATATATATATATATATATATATATATATATATATATATGTATAAATGTGAAAAATGTTTTCACAAAACGATCAATTCAAAAATATATTATGTAAATATTCTCCACGTAATTCGTAAAACGATTAATTTGAAAGCTTACTTTTTAGCAACAATAAAACGATTATCGCGGTAAAAACTACTTTCAAATACGCCTTTAGGCTCTCTTTATCTGCAATATATATATATGTTGTCACCGTTATCTCCAAATATCGCGATACAGTGTTGATTACCCTGGTGGGAACACCGGGGCGGCGGTTTTCAGGCGGCCTTTGCTCGCGAGAAGGAGGTGGGTAGGCGCCACTCGCTTCGAAAACTGAAAACGCGCCTGCTGTCTGTTACCCTGAAGCGAGAAGTGGGTCGCAGATCACAGAATGTTAACGCCGAGATTAACACATCAACGATACCGAATTTACACTAGCTATTTTATTCACGTTAACCCGTCACAATTCAATTGGAAAATATGTAGCGTTACCATTCATGGTAACTCAACTTACGTTCTACTATAATTATTCCCCAAAGCACAAAATTTAGAATTCAAGATAAACTACTTAACACTTCGAATTACTCAACTATCAAAATAACGAACTTATGAACTATCTGACCTTGTTTCTGCTGCAATTCGCCGGATTCGAAATTCTCCCACGCTGGGGCCCTTTAGTCGCCGATTCACGTCTCCGATCGATATCTCGAGCTCGAGTATAGAGTTTCCTTCCTTCGGATCTTCTGTTCTCGATAATCTTGTATCTAGCGCGCAATATGTCTTCCGACTCCCCGTTTGTAGATGATTTCGATAATCCGACTCCCGATGCTTCGCTAATTCCCCTATAGCTCCGATGCGGCACCAATATCGCTCGAAAGAGAAAACCAAAATCGGAACGTTACAACTTTTCGTCGATCGCCACAGCTTTTTGGGACTTCCGTCCACTTACCCGGTCCAATTCAAAGAGACCGATTTTTCGCTTCCCGGTGCCCAGGAAGAATTTTTGCGGCAGCGGGATTTTTAAACCCGTTGCTCGAACTCAACAAAGTTCATTCTCCTCTACCCGGGTGTTGAATTTTGTATCTCACCACGAGATCCACTTTTCGGGCACTGAGATCTCACCACACGTTTCAACTGTCAGCTGACATCTCGTGACAGTTCTAGCTGACACCCGCCGCCTGACTTCTCGATCATGAAAACAAAGTGAGTAATTAGAATGTTTTCGTTAAGAATCAATGGTATTCGAGCATTCGTGTTCGACATTACTATCTTGTTGACATTACTATCTTGTTGTAATCTTATTGTAAGTTCGTGCCCTGTGTATGTACCCACTGTGCGTTGAATGAGAAAGCCTCATCGTCCTCGCCGCGTTCCGCTGGACTTCTTCCCTGAGTTGTGCTAAGTGCTCCCTTATGTTGGCCGTCTGTCTGTCTGTCGATAAATCCATCGAACCTGGTGCCCATGCCAAAAGCGAACTTTGATAATCTTCGCTACCGCCGTCAGGTCCGCTCGTCAATCGCATGCATCGTCTCTACCAGAGGCGGCCGTCACAGATCAGTGGAAATTGGGTCAACTGTTGGCCCAGGTCCGGGTTCGCTGCTCTGTCGGGTATATGCATTCTGATGACAGTCGTGATTCATATCGAGATAAATAATTCGTGAGATTAGTCGGCAGCTATTGATATTTTCTATGCTGCATGTCCGCTGATTGATTTGTCGTTTCGTTGGCGTCGTCACCTCGATGCGCTGTTCGTTCGGGTCATGTGATTGTTGACTTATTTTCTATTGTATCTAATTTAATCTTAAAGCTAACATATCGTAGTTTTTGATGATTCGAGCATCGTTGATATTACTCAATCTCCATCGTTCTCTCTTTTAGAGGACGATGGAGATTTTTTTTTTTTTTTGATTTTATTAACCGACCGTGACACCCCCCTCGCCTCAGAGAATTTCGTAGGAATTCTCGGCCCTTACCCCGTCGATTTTCTCGTAATTTTTATACTCCGAAACGCGGTAAAACGATGGAAACGCGGTAAAATTTTTACACTCCGATAAAACGCGCGCGTCCATAGTTCGCTACCTTACCGTCTGATCGATATACTCGTCTGCGAAACTGTTTGAATTCTGGATGATTCTCAATCGCTAGATTTTTCAATCACTACTTCAACTGAACTTTCATTCACACAACTACCACCAATATATGTAACTGTTTCGTCTAGTATTCCATTTCTGCATGATTATATGTTTCGTGACGTCTCTTTTGTAAGGTGAAGGCGCCGATAATCCTGTTATTTAAGAAACTAATATCCCTCGAACCCGTTTTTAGGGTGAGCCGCTTCCAGGCTACCAGACATGCCGAGTATGTAACCAAGGTGCGGATTTGGTCAAAAGTTGAGGCTGGACACGGACGATGAACAGGAAACCAGGGAACTTACGGTATTGATTTAACTTATATACTAATTCCAGTCTTCTATTAATTCACTTAATCCTAAGTAATACCAGTAATTCGGACGCACCGTCTATGCCACCTCACTAACCCATTCACGCCATATAAATCCCTAGATTCTATTTTATACATCTTCACGAGCTGATCTTAGCCTACTGTACCCATCACCATCAAATATCTACCTACGCCATCGACCCACCACCCACTTACGTTAATATTAATTCATGCTTTCTCGAACTACCTAATATTCATTAATACTTACACTATAGCCCATCGCTCTTACTGTCTATTCCCATCACCTATTTTTAAATTATTATAGTCGCTAATTATACCTATCACTTACTGACTACTCCCACCACCATTCCCTAAATTACTATAGTAGTAAAGTAGTATAGTAAATTACTATACTATAGTAGCTGATCATATGAATTAATCGCCAATTCTTTCTTTTTATATGTGTCATTCCACGTACCGCTTGAGATCCTTAGCGTGCCATGTACCTGATACCTTCCCCTTGTCGTCGACTAACTCATATACCCCTGCTGACGTTTGTTTAGCAATTTTTAATGGACCCACAAACGCTGGAGCCAACTTCGCAGAAAAATATTTGCTTGCATCCGATTGCACATAATTCCTCCTCCACACATAGTCGCCTATCTGGAAATCCCCTACTCGTCGACGAAGATCATAGCGCCGTTTACTGCAGGTAGCTGCTTTCTTCATTCGTCGCACCACTTCCTCGTGGATTTCCGCTAGAGCTCGAGCTCTACTCAATGGTGACAAGTCTCGTTGTGCGCCGCCCGGAGATTCGACACTTTCCCGGTACGTAATCATTTCCTTCCCAAACACCAAGAAATAAGGCGAGAACCCGGTCACCTCGTGCTTGTACGTCCTTAGTGCGCATGCTATCTTGGCCAAGTTTTGATCCCATGAACGATGGTTATCTGTCGCGTAGCATCTCAGCATACATTTGATGTCTTGGTTCCGTCTCTCTGCTGGATTGGCTTGGGGATGATACAAAGCAGTGTAACTTACTTGTACCCCATATTCCTCCACAGCTTGGCTAAATTGTCTTCCCCTAAACTGTACTCCATTATCACAGACCAGCACCTTCGGCACACCATATACTAGGAAAACATTCTCCTCTAGCAATCGGAAGACCGCCGATGCCGTGGCAGTGCGGACTGGTAGTATCACCGAATATTTGGTAAAATAATCTAAAATCGTCAATATATAACTATGACCTCGCGTCGACCTGGGCAATGGTCCAACCAAATCTATGCACACCATTTCCCACGGAGATTTCGCCACTCCTGCTCTCGTCGACATCAGCCCCACCGGTGCCTTCCGCTCTACCTTGCACGCCTGGCACACCTTACACTTCCTGACGTATTCACGAATGTCCGTCTGCATCCGTGGCCAGTAATGACTCTGCGCTACCCTTACCAGTGTCCGAGTGACACCCATGTGCCCTGCTTTTGGGTCGTCGTGACATCGTCTGAGAATGACCTCCCTTTCTCCCTTCGAAACGACACGCTTCCAGACAGGATCCATCTTCCCCTTTCCCTTGCTACCAGACAATCTTTTCCACAAAGTATCACTCACCGTTTTCCAATCGCGATATCTCTGCGGCTCAGTCTGCACCCGCACTATCATTTCTTCGTACCAACGATCCGATGATTGGGGTACTGTTATACTACTCACCTCCCCGATCGCCCTTGAGAGCGCATCAGGGACTAAATGTTCCTTGCCTTTTCGATGGACAATTTCAAACTCGAACTGCTGTAGGCGCACCGCCCACCTCGCCAACCTGCCCGTGGGATCTTTAAGATTATTCAGCCAAATTAGCGAATGATGATCCGTGATCACTATAAATGGGGTGCCCTCGATGTACGGTCGGAATTTCTCCACGGCCCATAGTACCGCCAAGCACTCCCTTTCGGTCGTGGAGTACTTTCTTTCCTGAACCGACAAAGCTCTGCTAAGGTAGCATACTACTTTTTCTCCAGTGGCATGTGCCTGGCTTAATACTGCTCCTATGCCCACGTTCGAAGCGTTGGTTTGCACCTTAAAAGGGATGTCAAAGTCTGGACATGCCAGGACTGGAGCAGTAGACAGCTTGCGTTTACAATCTTGAAAAGCCCGCTCGCATTCCTCGGACCAATCAAACCTCCGACCTTTTTTTAATAGGTCGCTTAAGGGTGCCACCATGGTAGCATGGTCCGGAATAAACCGTCGGTACCATGATACCATTCCTAACAGCTGTCGCACATGCTTTACCGATCTCGGTCGCGGATATTCACTAATGGCTTCCACCTTCTCCGGGTCTACATGCAAGCCGTCCCCATCTATCACATATCCCAGATATTTCAGCCGCGATCTACAGAACTGACATTTGTCTCTTGAGACACGCAAGCCGGCCTCCCTCAGACGCACGAAGACCTCACGCAACACCTCAACGTGCCGCTCAAATGTATCTGTAACAACTATTATGTCGTCTAGATATGTGAATACAAACGGCTCGAGTGCAGGTCCCAGAACCGTATCTATCAGTCGCTGCCACGTTGCCCCCGAATTGTGGAGCCCAAAAGGCATCCGCAAAAAGTGAAATAGGCCTCTCCCCGGCACCGTGAACGCAGTATACTGTCGAGAGTCTTTTGCCATTGGTACTTGCCAGTACGCCGACTTCACGTCCAGCGTTGACAAGTACTTCGCGTTGCGCAGCTTTTCAAGTGTCGTGGATATGTACGGCAGGGGATAAGCATCCTTCTCAGATACCGCGTTCAATTTTCGGAAGTCTACACAGAATCTATAGGAGCCATCTTTCTTACGGACCAATAAAATTGGCGAGGACCAAGGGCTCGATGACGGCTCAACCACTCCCAGCCGCAGCATTTCGTCCAGTTCCAAATTTATCTGCTTTTGTACGGCAGGAGAGACAGGGTAATATCTCTGTTTAATTGGTACGGCGGTCGTTTTAATCGAGTGCTCCACCAACTTGGCGCAGCCTAGTCCATCCCCCATCAATTGAAACTGCTCCGTCAGTAGACTCGTTAGGATCGCTGTTTCCTCTTCGGACAAATGAGACTGGTTCCGCTGCATCTTTCCCGATACGGACTCTACCGCCGCGACGGACGTCCATTGTCGACCCTTCATGTCCAACACGACCCCGAAGCATTTCCAAAAATCCACTCCTAGAATTATTTCCTGGGGTATGGATAAAACAACCAGTGCGACCAAGTGACTCTTGCGCCCGTTCAGCGCGAACTCCAATCGTACAGCTCCATTTACCACGCACCTTTCCCCATTAGCCAGTCCAACTTCCTCCACTTTGCCCTGGCTCAACGTTACTCCTCTGCTGACTAACCGAGACCATCCCCTTTTCCCCAGGATTGTATGACTCGCACCAGAGTCTAGCAGGCCCTCCATGACCACCCCCTCTACCTCTACTCGCAAGTGCGGGCGACTATCCTGCCCACTGTTCGCTAGCGCATAGTCCACTCGCGAAGACTTCTCTATTCGTCGCGACCTACTTCTAGTGCTCGCTCGGCCGCCTAGTGAGCACGCCGGCCGTTTCCCGGAACCTGTGGGTCTGATCGCGCTCTCGCTCCTGGTTCGCTCGTCCTGGCTCGACACGTAGGGCAGGCAGCTCGCAGAACTCCTTGTCGACCGCACCCAAAACAACGCCTGGGTTCAGTGCATTCTCTTGACATATGACCCTCCCTCCTACAATTCCAGCATTGCAGACGACTCCGTCCGGATATCACGGCAACTTGATCTGGGGTTTCTGCACTCACATATGCCAAGTCCGGCTCCAAGCAGCGTCTGGGTCGCGTATTGGGTGGTATGAAAGCTGCTACAGACGCTCTCGTTGCTTCCAGCGTCCGTCCCATTCTGACCAGCTCCGCGATCGATGATATCGCGGTCAGACTTAGCTGCTGCTGGTAGAAGGGCGAGATATTCCTGCGTAGTGTTTTCAATTTCTCCTCTTCCGAACAGGGCTGCTTCAGACGAGAAAACAGGCGCTCCATTACGGCAACATACACGCCCATCGATTCACCTTCACCCTGAGTCCGCCTGCGGATCTCATCCCGTAGACGGTCCTCATAGTCCGTCGGCAGAAACTCAGCCTTCAGTTCATCTACCAGACCGTCCCAACATGACACTAAACCGCGATTGGCCCTGAACCAGATCAAAGCTCGCGATTCGAATAGATCTACAGCCGCCTTGAATAGTTGTGGTTTAGAAAGTCCTCTTGCCTGTCGCAACTCCTCGACACGCTCAAGAAAGGCGTTCACCGACCCGGAAGCATCCCCGCTAAACTTGAGACCCCATTTTGCTACTTCTGCTGGATTTGTCACTTTCGCCTCCCGTGGTGCCATCATATTCGTCATGTCACTAGCAAGATCCGCCTCGTCTTCGCTGACCCCTTCCGTCTTCTCCACCAAAGTGCCCATAGATATAATGAGCCGATTGCGTATCTTCCTCGCACACTCCACCTGCTCGGGAGTAACTGCCTGCATATGTCCGAGTCTACGAAAGCCAAATTCAATCTTGACTCTGGCTTTGATAAAGTCTGATGATGTCTTATCACCCGAGATCTTAGCCACCAAATCCTCGATTTCGACCGCCTTCGCCGTCAACTCCGTGAGATCGGTTTCGAAATTAAAAGGGTATGCCGCTTCCACATAGGACGTGTCCCGAGCTGTCTCTGCCTTCAGCGTTGACCTGAGCGTTTTCCGCATATTCTCTACAGTATCTGACGGGAATCCGCGAATGGCGAGCTCATACGTGAGCTCATCCTTGTTTAATCTATCCACACTAATCTTCATTTTACCAGTATCCATCCGTGATATCAATGATAATGAAGAAGAATTATATCAGCGTTATCTCCGCTCCAAAAGCTAAAATTTCGGTTAATACCCCTATCCCACGCTCAAACTTATCCTACTTCTAATTCAGAAGAATACTGCCTTCTGCGACACACAAGCGCCCCGAATCTTGAGTCCACTCTGTATAGCGCAATACCAAACAACAGGTTGTTTCTTTCTAACCCAGTTCGAAAATTCGCGAAATTAATTACGTATTTCACTAGCTCAATAAAAGTATACTCCACTGTACACAATCACACCAAAATTCACCAATCAATATGTATATTCTACAGATATTTCATCTATAAAACAATTGAAATAAAAAACGTGGACAAGGTCTGTATATTTATCTCAGTGTACCAACTCCGACTTCGCCTCAGCCACGGTTGATCTGCGAACCTTACACTTTTACTCCCAATCCACTTGAACTCTCGTTCCTCTGGCTACCTCTACAACCATTATGGACAACGTCTTCTACACTGCTTTCACTGAAATTCCTATCAATCACGCCTCTCCGCTTTAACACTTTCCTTGCACGCCAATTCAATATTCGTTTCACTCCTATTATCAGTCACATACACTCCAATTCACACAGTCACACTGAGAATCCAGAATTCAAATCTATATATACGTATCTATATGATGATCACGAATATTTCAAATAAATATATGCATCTATATGGCGATCACTTATATTTCAAATAAATATATATGCATCTATATATGATGATCACTAATATTCCCAATAATCGTTATGGTGATCACTAATATATATCATTATCAATGAAGGCCATGCAGCAACATATCTATAAATGTATCTAAGTTCCAAAAAGAACTAACCGCTATGTAACCCGGAAAACGACCCGAGGGGCTACTAAATAAAATATTCGCACCGCGATCCCTTGCGCGAGATATTACAAATTTTGCCTTACGGGCTTCTCCCTAACTGAACCTTCGCGACTCTCGGGCCTCCCACAATTTGGGACTTGGCTACAAAATTTTCACCGGTACCGTTATCCCCGCTAGGCCCCACGTTGGGCGCCAATTTGTCACCGTTATCTCCAAATATCGCGATACAGTGTTGATTACCCTGGTGGGAACACCGGGGCGGCGGTTTTCAGGCGGCCTTTGCTCGCGAGAAGGGAGTGGGTAGGCGCCACTCGCTTCGAAAACTGAAAACGCGCCTGCTGTCTGTTACCCTGAAGCGAGAAGTGGGTCGCAGATCACAGAATGTTAACGCCGAGATTAACACATCAACGATACCGAATTTACACTAGCTATTTTATTCACGTTAACCCGTCACAATTCAATTGGAAAATATGTAGCGTTACCATTCATGGTAACTCAACTTACGTTCTACTATAATTATTCCCCAAAGCACAAAATTTAGAATTCAAGATAAACTACTTAACACTTCGAATTACTCAACTATCAAAATAACGAACTTACGAACTATCTGACCTTGTTTCTGCTGCAATTCGCCGGATTCGAAATTCTCCCACGCTGGGGCCCTTTAGTCGCCGATTCACGTCTCCGATCGATATCTCGAGCTCGAGTATAGAGTTTCCTTCCTTCGGATCTTCTGTTCTCGATAATCTTGTATCTAGCGCGCAATATGTCTTCCGACTCCCCGTTTGTAGATGATTTCGATAATCCGACTCCCGATGCTTCGCTAATTCCCCTATAGCTCCGATGCGGCACCAATATCGCTCGAAAGAGAAAACCAAAAACGGAACGTTACAACTTTTCGTCGATCGCCACAGCTTTTTGGGACTTCCGTCCACTTACCCGGTCCAATTCAAAGAGACCGATTTTTCGCTTCCCGGTGCCCAGGAAGAATTTTTGGCGGCAGCGGGATTTTTAAACCCGTTGCTCGAACTCAACAGAGTTCATTCTCCTCTACCCGGGTGTTGAATTTTGCATCTCACCACGAGATCCACTTTTCGGGCACTGAGATCTCACCACACGTTTCAACTGTCAGCTGACATCTCGTGACAGTTCTAGCTGACACCCGCCGCCTGACTTCTCGATCATGAAAACAAAGTGAGTAATTAGAATGTTTTCGTTAAGAATCAATGGTATTCGAGCATTCGTGTTCGACATTACTATCTTGTTGACATTACTATCTTGTTGTAATCTTATTGTAAGTTCGTGCCCTGTGTATGTACCCACTGTGCGTTGAATGAGAAAGCCTCATCGTCCTCGCCGCGTTCCGCTGGACTTCTTCCCTGAGTTGTGCTAAGTGCTCCCTTATGTTGGCCGTCTGTCTGTCTGTCGATAAATCCATCGAACCTGGTGCCCATGCCAAAAGCGAACTTTGATAATCTTCGCTACCGCCGTCAGGTCCGCTCGTCAATCGCATGCATCGTCTCTACCAGAGGCGGCCGTCACAGATCAGTGGAAATTGGGTCAACTGTTGGCCCAGGTCCGGGTTCGCTGCTCTGTCGGGTATATGCATTCTGATGACAGTCGTGATTCATATCGAGATAAATAATTCGTGAGATTAGTCGGCAGCTATTGATATTTTCTATGCTGCATGTCCGCTGATTGATTTGTCGTTTCGTTGGCGTCGTCACCTCGATGCGCTGTTCGTTCGGGTCATGTGATTGTTGACTTATTTTCTATTGTATCTAATTTAATCTTAAAGCTAACATATCGTAGTTTTTGATGATTCGAGCATCGTTGATATTACTCAATCTCCATCGTTCTCTCTTTTAGAGGACGATGGAGATTTTTTTTTTTTTTTGATTTTATTAACCGACCGTGACACCCCCCTCGCCTCAGAGAATTTCGTAGGAATTCTCGGCCCTTACCCCGTCGATTTTCTCGTAATTTTTATACTCCGAAACGCGGTAAAACGATGGAAACGCGGTAAAATTTTTACACTCCGATAAAACGCGCGCGTCCATAGTTCGCTACCTTACCGTCTGATCGATATACTCGTCTGCGAAACTGTTTGAATTCTGGATGATTCTCAATCGCTAGATTTTTCAATCACTACTTCAACTGAACTTTCATTCACACAACTACCACCAATATATGTAACTGTTTCGTCTAGTATTCCATTTCTGCATGATTATATGTTTCGTGACGTCTCTTTTGTAAGGTGAAGGCGCCGATAATCCTGTTATTTAAGAAACTAATATCCCTCGAACCCGTTTTTAGGGTGAGCCGCTTCCAGGCTACCAGACATGCCGAGTATGTAACCAAGGTGCGGATTTGGTCAAAAGTTGAGGCTGGACACGGACGATGAACAGGAAACCAGGGAACTTACGGTATTGATTTAACTTATATACTAATTCCAGTCTTCTATTAATTCACTTAATCCTAAGTAATACCAGTAATTCGGACGCACCGTCTATGCCACCTCACTAACCCATTCACGCCATATAAATCCCTAGATTCTATTTTATACATCTTCACGAGCTGATCTTAGCCTACTGTACCCATCACCATCAAATATCTACCTACGCCATCGACCCACCACCCACTTACGTTAATATTAATTCATGCTTTCTCGAACTACCTAATATTCATTAATACTTACACTATAGCCCATCGCTCTTACTGTCTATTCCCATCACCTATTTTTAAATTATTATAGTCGCTAATTATACCTATCACTTACTCAATCTCCATCGTTCTCTCTTTTAGAGGACGATGGAGATTTTTTTTTTTTTTTGATTTTATTAACCGACCGTGACAATGTATAAATGTGAAAAATGTTTTCACAAAACGATCAATTCAAAAATATATTATGTAAATATTCTCCACGTAATTCGTAAAACGATTAATTTGAAAGCTTACTTTTTAGCAACAATAAAACGATTATCGCGGTAAAAACTACGTTCAAATACGCCTTTAGGCTCTCTTTATCTGCAATTCTACGCGCGTATCAGTCTTCCCACAATTTGGGACTTGGCTCCTAAAATTTTCTCGAGTACCGTTTTTCCCGTTAGTACCGTTTTGCGACCCCACGTTGGGCGCCAATTTGTCACCGTTATTCCTAACGCGCACTAAAACCCTTTTTCCCTAACTGGGGTGCAAGGGCGGCAGTCTTCGGGTGGCTTTTGCTCGCGAAGAAAAGGTCGCATGTGGGGGCGCCACTTGCTTCTATTTCGAAGAACTGCCTTGCTACCGAAGCGAAAAGAGGTAGACGGTGTAATATGTACAACAACAGTCTCGATCGTGGCAATTATACCCGGCAAAATTTCGATTTCAAACTTTATTATAAATCTACGCACAATGATCACTCTATTTTTACCGCTTTACCATGCAATGGTAATCTCCTTAATAGCTCTCGAATTTAGACATAAGCTAATTCATAGTATATTTATATTTCTATAAACTATCTAACCTGATTCTACGGCAACCGCTGATTCTGGATCGCTGAGTTGAAATTTTTCTCCCTCGATGGGGCCCTTTTCCGCCGATTGATGTTCGCACTAACTTGAATCGAATGTTAATCCGTCCTCCATAATTTGTTCTCCTTGATCGACTTCCAATTCACGGCTTCGCTGAACTTTCAGACAAAATCTATTCTCGCGTCGTTCCCAGTACATCGGTTTCGGTCAAAATCAACTGATTCGTTTTTCTTCTTCCTGCTGTCGTTTTCTAGTCTCGAAAACCTCCGTCGTCAGGCACAAGTTCCACCAATATTAATCAGATATCCGAAATCGAATAAATAAATGAAAAGATAATATCGAATATCATCCGGCAGCAATTCCACACCTCCATCCACTCACCGAGTTCCATCCAAAAAGAAAGTTTTTCGACGATCCCGCTCACAGAAAAATTTTCCTGGCGGCAGCCGGATTTTCAAATTCCGTTTTGGGCCCTCGCCCGCTATCGCTTTCACTCATCGGAGTGTTGGGCTGCGAATTCAGCTCTCGATCCAATTTGGGACAGTCTGATCTGGGACATCTTAAATGATATTTTCCCCTTCGTGACATTTCCAAATGTCAACATTTGGTTGACCATAACGTCAACTGTGTTGTCGGTGTATCGATTTGGAGGTGCTCGCAGCTTTTGGAAACATTTTCCAGGTAAGTGATCGTTCTGCCTTTAATTTCTATCATTCGACAAGGAAGTAGATCCGCATTCCTCACGGTTTTCCTCCATCTGATCGCTATCAGATGGGAATTCTGTCGGCAGTGACAGTGATAATTCGTTCTGACATTCCGTGTGAAAGTTCGTGCGGGCCGCAAGTTTCACTGGATAAATATCTCCCTACGCGTATGTAGATTATCCACATAGTCTCGGGTCGATTCCCTTAGCATCTCGACTCTGGATCCCGTCGCTCTTCGATCAGTGATATTGAGTTCGGTGAACAGTCGTTCAGGCTTCCACTCGGCATCAGTGGTATGTAGGTCAATTGTTGGCCTAGGTCTGGTGTCGTCGGTATATACGACTTAGCCCATACATTGCTCTGCCGGGTGTGTGAGTCTGTGACCAATGTGTCGATGTTCGACTGCGTTGTGCGTCCGTGAAATGTTTGTCTGTACTTACGTGTCGTTCATCGTATACTCCCTCGGCATGACCTGTGTTGATCAACTAACTCGATCTTACTTAAGCTACATTGGTTTCACTTACTAACCTAATCTAATTTATATTAAATTCTTGACTGTGATAGCTAACCCATCAAACGACCGTTACACCCATCTCGCTTCAGAGAATTCAGTGGGAATTCTCGGCACAATTTCTCCCACCATAAACCATAGTTAACTTTAATTCGGAATTGAAAATTACGTTATAATTAAGATTCTTCAGCCGATTGTATTTGCAAGCTCGATAACGTTCTTTAATCTACGAGAATTCTGAATTTGATCATTCATACTACGAGTCCACTATAAACCTTTCCAACGCATGCTTCTATGTTGCTTGAATTGGTGTTGGTATTTGTATATCCTATATTACATAAGATTCTAATGCGAGATGATCTCGATTTTAGGCTAACTATGCTAACACTACCAAAAGGAAACGGAAGTAAACGTCTCGCAAGCCAAAAGAAAGGAAAAGAAAAAGGAAAAATAAACAAAAATGTAAGGAAAACAAAAAAAAACCCACCACCAAAGATCTCTAATCCTATAAGAATGATAATCTAGTGTGATTAGTATGATAATCTAATCCATCACCACAGACACTCACGTCTAAATCTAATCAATTCCTGGCTACACTACCCTTCATCAATTTATTTATATTTCCCTTCTGTAGATGCTAAAATTCCTACCACCAAGCTACCCTAACGATCTTTTAATGCAACCCACCACCACCATCTGAACTTTTTCTCTTATCTTACTCTACATTCGCTTAATTTGTGCGCCTTTAGTCCGTGCCGCCCGATCTATCTTCGCTATCTAAATATTGCTTCAAATCCTTCGCATGCCAATTACCGACCGTTTTTCCCCTTTCGTCGACAAGTTCAAATGTCCATGCCGATGTTTTTGCTCTAATTGTGAAAGGACCGACGAAAGTTGGAGCTAGTTTCGCCGCGAAATTTTTACTAGCATCGGACAAGACGTAATTTATCCTCCACACCTTGTCTCCTACCTGGAAGTTTTCTGTGCACCGGCGAAGATCGTAGCGTTTTTTACTGGATGAGGCGGCCTGCTGCATTCTACGAATCACCTCTTTGCGAACTTCTTCTAGAGCTTCCACATTCCCCAAGGGCAAAAAGTCGCCCCCCGGTCCACCGGAGGTTCTATTCCGTCTCGGTACGTGACCATCTCTCTTCCAAAATTCAAGAAATACGGAAAAAAGCCTGTGACCTCGTGTTTGTAGGTCCGCAAGGCGCATGTGATCTTAGCTAGATGTAAATCCCACAACCGATGGTTGTCTGATGCGTAACATCGCAACATACATTTAATGTCTGGGTTGCGACGTTCCGCCGGGTTAGCCTGGGGATGGTATAGAGCCGTATAGCTCACGCGTACGCCATAGCCTTCCACCGCTTTTTTAAATTGGCTTCCCCGAAACTATACCCCATTATCGCACACCAATATCTTGGGAACCCCGTATACTAAAAACACTTGCTCTTCCAGCAAGTAAAACACTGCCGCTGCTGTTGCTGTCCGTATGGGTAATACTACTGAGTATTTCGTAACGTAATCTATAATGGTCAGTATATAGGAATGACTGCGCGTAGACCTCAGCAGCGACCCTACTAGATCTATGCATATCATCTCCCACGAGTCCTTTGCTTCGCCTGCTCGGGATGACATTACACCCACCGGAGCCTTCCTTGTAACTTTGCAGGCCTGGCATACCTTGCACTTTTCCACATATTTCTCGATATCTTTCCTCATCCCAGGCCAATAAAAGCTTTGTGCAACGCGCGCTAACGTCCAAGCGGCTCCCATATGCCCAGCCTTCGGGTCATCATGGCACCGATATAGAATGGATCTTCTTTTAGCTTTCGGTATTACCCTTTTCCAGACTGTACCCTCCCGTGGTCGGAAGGCTGTTTCCACAACATACCCTTTATGAACTTCCACTTTACATATTTCCGAGGGTCGTTTCGAACATTTTCTACCATCTTTAACAACCAGGAATCCGTTGTTTGGGCAGTCGCAATATCATCCACTTCGACGATCGATCGAGAAAGTGCATCTGGGACCAAATGATCCTTTCCCTTACGATGGACCACCTCAAAATCAAACTGTTGGAGGCGTACTGCTCACCTCGCCAATCTACCAGTAGGATCCTTTAACTGGTTCAGCCAAACCAACGAATGATGGTCTGTAATGACGATGAACTCGGTCCCTTCTATGTACGGCCGGAACTCTCAACGGCCCACAGTACCGCTAGACACTCTCTCTCGTTCACTGAATACTTCTTTTCCTGTTTGGACAGTTCGCGGCTAAAGTAGCAAACCACCTTTTCACCCGTGGCATGCGCCTGACTCAACACAGCTCCTATTCCCACGTCTGAAGCATCCGTTTGGACCTTGAAGGGAAGTTCAAAGTCTGGGCACGCTAGTGGATAATTTGTTTTTACAATCAACGAACGCCCGCTCACAATCAGTAGACCACTCAAACTTACGACCCTTCTTAAGAAGGTCGCTTAGCGGCGCCACCATGGTGGCGTGGTTCGGGATAAACCACCGATACCAACACCATGCCAAGCAGCTGCCTAACTTGCTTAACCGTCTTAGGCTGCGGGAACTCGCTGATGGTCTCCACTTTCTCGGGGTCTACCTGCAGCCCCTTCTCGTTCACCACATATCCCAGATATTTAAGCTGCAGCCTGCAGAGTTGGCGTTTCTCTTTCGAAACGCGTAGCCACCCTTCTTGCAATGGTGAGAATACCTCTCGCAGTACCTCCACGTGTCGCTCAAAGGTGTCCGTCACAACAATTATATCATCGAGGTACGTGAAAACGTATGGCTCGAGAGTTGGACCCAGGACGGTATCAATTAGGTGCTGCCACGTTGCACCCGAATTGTGGAGTCCGAAAGGCATTCGCAAAAAATGAAAGAGGTCCCTCCCAGGTACCGTAAATGCCGTATATGGCTGTGAATTTTTCGCCATGGGTACTTGCCAGTACGCTGACTTCACATCCAGCGTAGACAAATACATCGCATTCCGCAGCTTGTCTAGAGTTGCTGCGATATATGGCAAGGGGAACGCGTCCTTTTCCGACACTGAATCTAATTTTCTGAAATCCACGCAGAACCTATATCGTCCATCCTTCTTCCGGACTAGTAAAATTGGTGATGACCAGAGACTCGCCGATGGCTTCACTACCCCATCTCCAGCATCTCATCTAGCTCCGAGTTTATCTGTCGCTGTACTGCAGGGGAGACCGGATAATACCGCTATTTAATTGGGGCTGCCGACGTCTTTATCAAGTGTTTCACAGACCTAACACAGCCCAACCCATCCCCCATCAAACGGAATTGACTATCACTTTGACAAATGAAGCTGGCCATCGTAACATCTTCTTCGTTGCCACCTCCGTCACAGCCACTGACGTCCACTGTCGCCCTCTCATGTCTAACACGATACCAAACCGTTCCCAGAA
>CAXBUK010000093.1:0-7500 GCA_963978885.1 Nemotelus pantherinus | reverse complement strand
TATGTATATATATAAATATATATATATATATATATATACATATATATATATATATATATATATATATATATATATATATATATATATATATATATATATATATATATATATACATATATATATACATATATATATATATATATATATATATATATATATATATATATATATATTTATATATATATATATATATATATATATATATATATATATATATATATATATATATATATATATATATATATATATAAACATATACATATAGATATATATATATATATATATATATATACATATATATATATATATATATATATATATATATATATATATATATATATATATATATATATATATATATATATATATATATGTATATATATATATATATATATATATATATATATATATATATATATATATATATATATATATATATATACATATAGATATATATATATATATATATATATATATATATATATATATATATATATATATATATATATATATATATATATATACATATAGATATATATATATATATATATATATATATATATATATATATATATATATATATATATGTATATATCTTCTTAATATATATAAATTACGTGTCACGTTGTTTGTCCGCGATGGACTCCTTAACTACTTAACCGATTTTTATCAAATTTGTACACCGTGTGCAGTTTGATCCAACTTGAAAGATAGGATAGCTTTCATCGCAATTTATGATCGCAATATTATTTTATTGCAAATTATTTGTCTATTATTTGACAGTCACAATTATCTTTTAGCTCCAAATGATTTTAACAGATTTTTTTAACGATTTTTATTATTAGTGCTTCGTTGTTCAAAACTCTAATTAAACTATATACATGTAAGTATTATCACATAATTATATTATTATACATATTGTTATTTCAATGCTCTATAATAGCATGTTTTTCAGTTTTTTTTAAAAATATTTCAACGTTTAAAAATGCCACCGAAAAAATCTAACCTCAACAACGCGAGGAGCAGAGAGGCACGACGCAAACGCGTTGAAAGAGCTCATCAGTCGACAGAACAAATGACAATAAGAAATGCAGCCCAAAGAGTCAGGACAGCAGAACGTCGTGCACAAGAATGTCAAGAACAGCGTGACGAACGTCTGCGACAGACTATTGCAAGAACAAGAGCGGCACGAGAACGAAACATAGCTACAGCACGAGTACAAGAACGACAGAGGCAGCGGATCAGCCACTCATTAACACGTGCATCATTTGTTCGTCTTGCTTTCGAATATGCACCAGATATTAACTACTCTGCGCATTCAAAAATTGCTATCGGTGCAATGGATAAAGTATGCCAATATTGTCAGGCGTTGAAATTTCGGAATGAAACACCCGGCATGTGCTGCGCATCGGGAAAGGTTGTGCTGTCACCTCTACCCACTCCGCCGGAACCTTTATTATCCTTTCTTGCTGGCGATTCAGATGATTCAAAATTATTTTTGCGTAAGATACGCAAATTTAATTCTTGCTTCCAAATGACGTCATTTGGGGCAACTAAAATTTGCAATCTCGCATCCGATAGACGTAATTTTGAAACTACATTCAAAATACAAGGCCAGGTGTACCATAAAATCGGATCATTGATGCCAATGCCTGATGATGATCCAAAATTTCTTCAAATTTATTTTATGGGCAATTGTGAAGAGCGCGTAACAACTCGGTGCCAGTATAATTTCATTGAACAAGCAGAGGAAAGAGCAATTGTGATGTTGCTGGAAAATTTTTTGGAAGATCAGAATCAACTAATTCGATTGTTTAAAAGAGTTTCGCCACAATTACAAAATGACAACTATCAAATCGTCATAAAAGCCGACAAAGTACCATTAGGTGAACATGCTGGCAGATTCAACGCTCCAACTGTTAACGAGTTTGCTGTTATTATGGTTGGTGATCCAGTTGACAACAGAGCTATAAAAATTACACGGCGAGACAACACTGTCAGTACGATTTCGGATCTACACCGTTCATATGACGCACTACAATATCCATTAATATTTTGGCAAGGACAAGATGAATATCATCTTAATATCAAACAGTGTGATCCAAATACCGGTAAATTTGACTATTAACTATGTATTTTCTAACTGTATGAACCAATTTTGATTTCTTATTTCATTTAATTTTTTATTTATTTTAGGTGCTAATGAAAATAAAAAAGTTAGTTCTATGAACTACTACGCACACCGATTGATGGTTAGACTAAATCAGGACAACTATATCCTTCGATATCGTCAGCTATTCCATCAATACATTGTTGATATGTATGCTAAGGTTGAAAGCGAACGCTTGCGATTTATTCGATATAACCAGGCTAAATTACGATCAGAAGAATACATTCACTTACGAGATGCTGTTGTTGGAAACATCGACGGAAATTTAAACCCCAATGACATCGGTAATGCTTTCATTTTACCTTCAAGCTACATCGGTAGTCCACGGAACATGCAGGAATACATACAAGATGCGATGACTTACGTACGTCATTACGGCCGACCGGATTTGTTTATTACATTCACATGTAATCCAAATTGGAAAGAGATACAAACTTTACTATCACCAAGACAACTAGCATTTCATCGTCATGATATAACTGCACGTGTGTTTAAACAAAAATTGAAATCCTTAATTGATTTTATTGTTAAATATTCAGTTTTCGGTATCACACGTTGTTGGCTGTATTCGATTGAGTGGCAAAAGCGAGGTTTGCCTCATGCCCACATTTTAATTTGGCTTCAAGATAAAATCCGTCCAGAAGAAATTGATCAAATAATTTCAGCCGAAATTCCAGATTCATCAATTGATAAAGAATTATTTGATATTGCTACCAAACACATGATCCACGGGCCGTGTGGTGCTTTCAACATAACGTCACCATGCATGGAAAATGGAAAATGTAAGAAAAATTTCCCAAAGCCGCATACGAATGACACTATCACGGATATTGACGGTTATCCAATGTATCGCCGCAGAAATACTGAGAATGGTGGCCACACATTCACAATGCGACTGCCGAATTTTACAAATCAAGTTGAACTTGATAATCAGTGGGTGGTACCATACTCACCATTACTTTCAAAAACTTATGAGGCTCATATCAATGTTGAGCTTTGCAGCTCTGTAAAATCAATTAAGTACATTTGCAAATATGTAAATAAAGGCAATGATTTGGCTATATTTGAAGTACAGAATGTAAATAAAAATGACGAAATAGCACGATACCAAATGGGGAGGTACATTAGCAGCAACGAAGCTATTTGGCATATTCTTAGCTTTCCCATACACGAAAGAGACCCTTCTGTCCAGCATCTAGCAATACATCTTGAAAACGGTCAACGTGTATACTTCACTGAAGAAAATGTTCTCCAAAGAGCGCTTGAGGCTCCAAAAACGACACTAACTGAATTTTTTACATTGTGTCAAAAATCTGATATTTTTGGCCGATTCGCAAAAACATTGAAATATACTGATGTCCCACGTTATTTCACATGGAACAAATCCAGTAAAAAATGGGAACCACGAAAACAAGGAAAACCACATCCTTCCATCACAGGCATATTCAAAGCTAAGACATTGGGGCGACTTTACACGGTACATCCAAAGCAACGCGAGTGCTTCTATTTACGTTTGTTATTGGTGAATGTTCCCGGACCAACGTCTTTTGAATTTCTGCGAACAGTTAATGGTCGAGTATTCAATACATACCAAGATGCATGTCATGAACTGCAATTGCTAGAAGACGATAACCATTGGGACTTAACGCTTGCTGATGCCGCATTAACATCAACGCCCAATAATATTCGTCAGTTGTTTGCAATTATTTTGACGACATGTTATCCATCGCAAGCACAAACTTTGTGGGAAAAATATAAAAATTGTATGACAGAAGACATATTGCACCGGATTAGACAAACAGATCAATGCCAAAACATAGATTATACGCCTGAGATGTATAATGAAGCGTTAGTGTTAATCGAGGACTTATGTGTTTTAATTTCAAATTTACCACTTAATCATTATGGTATGCCATCACCTGATCGCCCAGCCACCGACTTAGTCAACACCGATTTACAACGAGAAAAACAATATGACCAAGATAATTTAGCAACAATTATCGCGAACAGCGAGCCATTACTGACAGCAGAACAAAAAATTATTTATGATCGGATTATGCTGGCTGTTGCCGCTGAACAAGGCGGTTTTTTTTCTTGGACGCACCAGGTGGAACCGGTAAGACATTTTTAATATCGTTGATTCTTGCCAAAATACGGTCACAACAGAAAATTGCATTGGCAGTTGCATCGTCAGGCATTGCGGCTACTTTGCTAGATGGTGGGCGAACGGCACATTCAACATTCAAACTGCCATTGGACATTCATAATAAACCAAATGCAATATGTAACATAAAAAAAAAAGTGGAATAGCTGCAGTGTTGCGGAAGAGTTCAATTATAATTTGGGATGAGTGCACAATGGCTCACAAATATTCACTCGAAGCATTGCATAGAACTATGCAAGATTTAAACGGCAATGATAAACTTCTCGGTGGTGCTCTTTTACTTTTGTCTGGTGATTTCCGCCAGACCTTACCTGTTATACCTCGCTCTACTTTCGCGGATGAGATTAATGCATGTTTGAAACAATCATTCTTATGGCGAAGTGTTGAAACACTTCAATTGACCATAAACATGCGCGTACGATTGCAAAATGATCCATCAGCACAAATATTTTCCGAACAATTATTAGATATTGGGAACGGTAAAATAGAACTGCAACCAAATACGCAATGCATTAAACTGCCAGACAATTTCTGCACTGTTTTTCAGGGAAAAAATGAATTGATTCAGAGTATTTTTCCGGATATACACAGTAATTACTTAAATCATAACTGGCTCAGTCATCGGGCTATTTTGGCAGTCAAAAATTTTGATGTTGACGAAATTAACTTCCAGATACAACAGTTGTTACCAGGTGATCTGATGTCTTTCAAATCAATCGATACTGTTGTTAATGAAAATGATAGTGTAAATTTTCCAATTGAATTTTTAAATTCACTAGATATACCTGGAATGCCACCACATAATCTTCGATTAAAGATTGGTTCACCTATTATTCTCCAGCGTAATTTGAATCCACCTCAATTATGCAACGGTACGCGTTTGGTCATCAAAAACATCACCGGAAATATTCTTGAAGCAACTATTTTAACTGGAAAGTTTAAAGGGAAAGTGGTCCTGTTGCCACGTATTCCAATGATACCGTCAGATTCTACCATACCCTTCAGAAGGTTACAGTTTCCAATTCGTTTAGCTTTTGCCATGTCTATAAATAAGTCTCAAGGCCAAACAATGTCTATTTGTGGTTTAGATTTGGAAAATCCATGTTTTTCTCATGGGCAGCTATATGTTGCATGTTCACGTATAGGAAAACCGTCGAACCTATTTGTGTTAGCTATAGACAGGTTAACCAAAAATATTGTGCACCAATTTGTGCTACATTAAATTGAAATTGAAAGTATTTATAATTCAAAATAATAAATATTATTGTTAGAAGATTTTAAACTATCCACCCTACCTACCTCATTTATAAGTTTAAGTGTTACATGTTGTTTACTAAAAACTTTGTAATATACTCATTTGTTACAAACTTGAATAAAAATAATAATGAGTTTTAAATTTAATTCTTTTTTATTGTTGAATTTTAAATTTTAAATTTAATTCTTTTTTATTAAAAAAAGAATTAAATTTAAAATTTCAACTATACGAAAATTTTGATCAATTGTGTTCAAAGTCCTTCCCCTTCAAATCCCAAACCAGGAAATTTTTATACCAGCTTTAACGTTTCCGTCTTCGTTCGTAAATAATAATTTCATTGTAATAAGGGGTAACGGTAGTAGAAAATCAGTCATGAAGGTCGCCATGTTTTTTTTACAAATGGCATCTATGTAAAGAAGCATGGTGGTGCCCATGTCTGATGTTCTCCTACCGTTCCCCTTAAATAGTTTACAACAATGTAATATGACAAAGACGTTAGCTACAGCAACGCGTGGCCGGGTCAGCTAGTATATATATATATATATATATATATATATATATATATATATATATATATATATATATATATATATATATATATATATATATGTATATATATATATATATATATATATATATATATATATATATATATATATATATATATGTATATATATACCATATATATATATATATATATATATATATATATATATATATATATATATATATATATATATATATATATACTCGTATATATATATATATATATATATATATATATATATATATATATATATACATATATATATATATATATATATATATATATATATATATATATATATATATATATATATATATATATATACATATATATATATATATATATATATATATATATATACATATATATATACATATATATATATATATATATATATATATACATATATATACATATATATATATATATATATATATATATATATATATATATATATATATATATATATATATATATATATATATATATATATATATATATATATATATATACATATATATATATATACATATATATATATATATATATATATATATATATATATATATATATATATATATATATATATATATATACATATATATATATATATATATATATATATATATATATATATATATATATATATATATATATATATTTATATATATATATATATATATACAAATATATATATATATACATATATATATATATATATATATATATATATATATATACACATATATATATATATATATATATATATATATATATATATATATATACATATATATATATATATATATATATATATATATATATATATTTATATATATACATATATATATATATATATATATATATATATATATATATATATATATATATATATATATATATTTTTATATATATATATATATATATATATATATATATATATATTTATATATATGTATATATATATGTTTATATATAGACATTTATGTATATATACGTATATATATATATATATATATATATATATATATATATAAGTTAATCAAAGATCCCGATTTTTATTTAAAAAAATACAATTGAGGGCTGCTGCCCGATCGTTATTGAAACAAGTCTGATTACAAACTGAACTTAACTTAATCTAGTCATGAGAAAAGTAAATTTTAGATTCCAGGAAAACTGCAAACGTTTTAATTCGCACGATACCTGCAGACGCGTGGTCAGCATTTTCGTTTTTCGTGTTATCTGAGATAACTCATCCGGGCTGAAATGCGATTGTCCTCAATTGCTAGAAAAATGGTCCATCGTAGAACTTGGATGCACGCTGATTATGTAGAATCTCGTTAGGGATGACTATTGGATGCTCT
>CAXBUK010000092.1:135000-174000 GCA_963978885.1 Nemotelus pantherinus | reverse complement strand
TCGCGAGCTGAACAAGATGCTGGAACAAGGGATAGCTGAGCCGTAATCGAGTCCCTGGGCGTCACCGATATTGTTGGCGAAAAAAAAGGATGATCCGTATCGCTTTTGCATAGACTACTGGAAATTGTATCAAGATACCAAACACAACAATTACCCGCTGTCTTACGTGTCAGCGACGTCGGATAAACTTCGTGACGCCAAAAACCTTTCATCTATGGATGTGTGGTTAGCTTACTGGCAGGTTCCTATGGTGGAACAATCACGGAAATTCATTGCCTTCACGGTACCTCATCGTGATTTATTTCGATTCCGGCTATGACATTCAGTGTTCGAAATGCATTCGCGACCTAGCAGCGCTTAATTGACCAGGTCATAAGTCCTGATCTCGAACCCTCTGTGTTCACCTATTTGGATAATAACTTAGTGGTGACCCAAGAGCTCGGCAAATATCATGAGATCCTGAAAGTGGTTTTTGGCCGTCTCAGACAAGCTGGTTTGAGAGTTTCTCGCAATAAGTGTGAGTTTTGTACTAAAGTATCTGGGGTATGTCGTAGACGAGAAAGGTTTGATTGTTGACCCGGGCAAGGTGAAATATTTGCTGGATATCCCTTCGTCTAGAAATTTGAAGGGGGTGAGGCAGTTCCTAGGGATGGTCTCGTGGTATAGGAGATTTATACCGAACTTTGTTTCGATGACGGTACCATTGACGAACCTACTCGAAAATAACCAAAACTTTGCATGAACCCAGGACTGCGAAGCGGCGTTCACACACGTGAAGGTGAAAGTGTCCACAGTTCCAATAGTGACCTGTCCGGATTATGATATACCATTCCTTGTTCAAACAGATGCGTCAGACTTGGGCCTGGGAGCGGTGTTCACACAGAGACACGCAGACGGTGAAAAGGTGGTATGTTACTTGAGCCGATCGTTGTCGAAAGTAAAAAGGAAGTACTCAGTCACTCAGTTACACTCAGAAGCTTAGACCATATAAACAGGGAGCTAAGTTCACCGTCATCACGGATCATTACTCTCTGGTCTGATTGAGTAATTTAAAATACCCGACAGGGTGATTGGCCAGGTGAACAATCAGGTTACAGCAGTTTCCATTCGAAATTTTCCACCGAAGAGTAAAGACCCCTGGTGACTGTTGGTACTACAACATGAAGAAGAAAGGAGAAAAGGACCCCCAAGCGCTATTTGGATTGGCGAATGAAGGATTGCCATTTGTGGAAACATGTTCCCGGGAGTTACCCCGCCCTGGAGGGAAGGGAGTCGTAGATGAGAGGCGTGTCCAAGGCAGCTGGAGCGAAAATCCTCCAACGAAGTCACAATGAACCCACAGTGGGTTACATGGGAGTTAGCCGCACAATAAGCCGTGTGGCAACTAAATAGGTATAGGTTCGGTTAAGCCAGACAATCATTACGTCACAGGTGCCACGAACCGGTTTTGTGGCAATGGGTAATCATTCACGTTGATGATCCTGCATACACACCAATGCACAACACCACAGACGCAAGTCACAGGCAGCAGTAAGTGACGTTGTACGAGGTAATTTACCTTTTGTCACACACACACACACACACACAAAAGATTTTTTGGCTGGAATGGGTAGCGGTTAAAGCCCACAGGCCTGAATCAGTGTAAATTTGTATGATTTATTCAAAATTTGGTTATTTTGCGTAATTCGAAATTTCGAATATCATTAAAAGCATCACGAGGATTCAATGGTGCGGTGGCGGTTTAAGGCAACTGTAGTAAAAACCGAGTGCTTATGTTCGTACGGATATAAAGTAATCGAAATATGGGAGTGTTTTGTTCGTAGACAAATGGAAGAGAATAAAGACTTGAAATATTTGAAAGGTAATCCTCTACTGGTAAATACACTATTGAATCCTCGTGATGCTTTTTACCGTGGTTGAATGGGAAATACTTTTATGTGTTACGAATGTAAACCTGGTGAAAAATTAAACATGTCGATGTATGTTCATTGTACCCATGGGTGTGCAAAAATGGTGAATTTCCAATTGGTCATTCAAAATTACATGCTGGAATGAATAAAAGTTTTGAAATAGATTAAAAAAATACTGTATGATTGATAAAGTGCAAGATTTTACTACCACGAGGATTATATAACCCCGTTCTTCTTATTAAACAAAATAATAAAACTAATGTTTTCGCTGGATCGTGCTTAAAGTAAAGAACAAAATCAGGCTGCCATTTTTCACACTTCAATGATGAGAGAGGTGTCGTAGGGACTTGGGTGTTTGATGAAATTAATGTAGCTTTAAGTATAGGATATAAATTGTCGGAGGTGTATGAAATATGGAGCTTTGAATCAGAACAATATGATAAGCTAACCCCGCTCAGGTGGATTATTTACCAAAATGATGAACAAGTTTATTAAAATAAAGCAACAGACATCAGCTCAGCCTAGTAATTATGCAACTGATGAAGAGAGAAATAAATATGCTGAAAACTTTCTTGAAAATGAAGGAATAAAAGTTGAATTCTCTGAAAATATTAAAAATCCAGACAGGAATAAGATTTCTAGCCAAGTTGATTCTAAACTCCTTTTGTAGAAAAACCGGTCAGTATGAGAATCAAGCAAAAACAAGCATTATAAATAATCTAGGCGAGCTATAAAGTTTGTTTACAAGTTCTGCAATGGAAGTGATTCATCTACTCTCTGTCAACGAAAAAACATTAAACTTCAACTGGTGTTATAAAAAAAAAGTCGCCGAACCTTTATACAACGTCAATGTTTGTATAGCAGCTTATACTACTACACAGGCTCGACTGAAATTATACAGCTACCTGGAACAGCTCGGTGATAGAGTTTTTTGTTATGACAGCGATTCTATTATTTATGTGAGTCGCGAAGGCGAGAATGATCCACACACAGGTGAACTTGTTTGAGATATGACATATGAACTTGAATGTCATGGACCGGGAAGCTAAATAACAAAATTTGTATACGGTGGCCCAAAAACTTATGCGTATGAGTACTTAAAAACGACAGATAACTCTATTTAAACTGAATGCAAAGTGAAAGTCATCCGTGTAACTTATGAATTGAAACATTGACATCCGTATAACTTATGAATTGAAACAATGAATATCACGATTTTGAACCCTATCAAAAGAGAAAGCATCCCCATACAATCTCAAAATATACGCCGAAATGCCGATTATGAGGTTGTATCAGCCCCTGAAATGTAGAAATATAAACCCAAAAGCGAAAAACGTAGATTTTTAGAGGATGGTAGTTCAGTACCTTATGGATTCAAAAAACGTTGTTTATGAAATAAGCTTTCAAGAAAAAAAACTCTAGCACACCTGAACCGCTCGAAGAACTAATGTTCGAAGAACAGTAGAAGAATCGTGCTGCTTATTACGGCCAAACTGATTCAAATGCCACGTTTTACTTTGGCCTCAAGAATGCATTATAACTCAAATGGTGGAAGGTTTCAGATATTACCACTGGCATGAATTTCAACGTTTATGAGACAAAAACACGGGTTAATTATATTCGTTATCAGTTGTTTATTTCACATAATTTTGAAAGCAGCATCTCATATAACATCAACAACTAAAGTTGGTGTTTGGGGCTGCGATCCGAAAAATTTGCAGAGCTTTGGGAATTGAAACATTGGTAATTTATTTTCATTGCAAGTGTTTCCGGTATGAAGACTAACTGTGAGCATTTATTGGTACAAAAGTAGTACAACCGACTCGTGCTGGCAGCCTTTTGCCAGTATCAAAGCCAAGAATATATCACATCTGCTTCACATTGTTTAATTACTTTGGAAGTTATAGGAGTATAAAAAAATTAAGGGTTACCTGCAGCGAGTTTTTTCAAATAATCGAAAACTTAATATTTGCTGTTTATTGTCACTACAATATCATTACCATTTGAAAATTCTACGATAAAACCGCTTAATAAAAATATTGCAATTAAACACAAAACCAACAATAGCTGGCAACTCTATCGTGGCTTTGCAACGAAATTTGGCCTGAATAATGTTTATGATAGGTTTCATTAATTGTATTAAATTCGTATTGATTTCATGACTGCACTGGAAGTTATGGGGCAACAAGTTTTATTTTCCTGAAAGAATTTTCAAAACCAAAGACACAAAAATTAATATAGCTGGCAGCACCAATCAAATTTTCCAACCAAATTTCCACCAAACAAAGACTAGAGTAAGGTTCAGCTACTGTGTTAATTTCATGAAAATCTGGTAACTTATTCAAAAAACAGCTTTTTTCTTTGTAATTTTTCAAGATGGCACCACTGGCACAGTATTGCCCACACTTCAAAATCGCTTCTATCAAATCTGGTCCTACTAAAGTCCAATGCACTCTGTAAATTTCAGCTGTATCTGATTATTGGTTCATGAGTTCCCGTGAACAGAAGTTTTTGATGCTAAAAATATAGGTTAACTGGGAGAGGGTTACCGTTCTTGTCCGACATTAAATTTTCAAAGTTTTACTTTGAAAGTGTAGACAAAACATAAGATTTGTAAACAGATTGGTTTTATTGCAAGAAAGGACATTTTTTTTTGAATATTTGATGGCTTGAATGTTTTCACTTCCAAACTTTTTTTTTTCAAATTTAAGACACAAAAATTATCATAGCTGGCAGCTCCAACCAAAATTTTTCAACCAAATTTCTACCGAACGTGGCTTTAAGCAAGATCCAGCTTTTGTGTGAATTTCGTCAAAATCGAACGATTCAATCAGAATTTATAGGGCTAAAAGCAGTTATCTTTTAAAGTGATATTTCAAGATGGCACCACTGGCACAGAATCGCCCGCATTTCAAAACCACTTTTATCAGACCTGGTCCTATATAAGACCAATATATTCTGCAAATTTCAATTAATTCTGCTTATCGGATCGTGAGTTTCCGTGAACAGAAGTTTTTGATGCTAAAAATATAGGTAAATTGGGCAAGGGCTACCAGGCGTGCCCGTTATACCATATAAATTTTATTTTTTGCCAATGTAAACAAAGCACAAGATTTACATATGAGTGGCTTTTTTGAAGAAGCGGCATTTTTTCAAGAGAGATAATGACTTGGAGGTTTTTCACTTTCAGTGCTTGCTCTAGCTACAGGGTTGTCAGCACGCTCATTAACACAAATCTATAACTAAACAATACCAATATGCCCTGAAAATGTCGTAATGATTGAACAGCTTTGTCCAAAGTTATCACAGTTTAAACATTTGCAAATTTTCCCGTTCTCTTTTTAGGCATCCAGCTCACATATAGGGTTAAAAAATTCCAAAACATTATCCGATTCACATGTAAAACACATTCGAAATTCATTTCGGCAGCTTTATTTTGGCGAAAATTATTTGTTTACGAAACAATAGGTATATTAAAAATATCACTTAAATGGCCGCCGGCGCCAAAAGGTAAACAATAACTGACATTTTGTGAGACCTGGACCTATTCTGCATATACACCAATGTATCCTGAAAAATTCAGCTCAATCGGATGGCGCGTTCCCGACATTATCTCACTGAAATTTTTTTATTATTATACATATATATATATATATATATATATATATATATATATATATATATATATATATATATATATATATATATATATATATATATATATATATATATGTATATATATATACATATATATATATATATATATATATATATATATATATATATATATATATATATATATATATATATATCTATATATATATATATATATATATATATATATATATATATATATATATATATATATATATATATATATATATATATATATATATATATATATATATATATATATATATATATAGACATATATATATATAGATATATATATATATATATGTATATATATATAGATATATATATATATATATATATATATATATATATATATATATATATATATATATATATATATATATATATATATATATATATATATATAAATAAATAAATATGTATATATATATATATACATATATATATATATAAATATATATATATATATATATATATATATATATATATATATATATATATATATCTATATATATATATATATATATATATATATATATATAAATATATACATATACATATATATATATATATATATATCTATATATATATATATATATATATATATATATATATATATATATATATATATATATATATATATGCCGAATCGATTTTAATACTTATGTTCTTCGAACATTAGTAAAAAGTCTAGCGCATCAGAATCGCTAGAAAAGTAATTTTCGAAGAAATTGCCTTTGAATGATTACCAAAAGTGGAAAAACGTAATACACTTTTTTGTTGTATTAAATCAACCATTCCTTATCCAATGTTCAGTGGTGGCAGCACTTTCCCAGCGAAGCAGCAATAAGTTTATCTTAACAAGCTCAAACTAAACTCCACTTATCTTTTGAGTTTCGTTCTTATCGGAGGATTTCATCGAAAGATTCAGTGGTTAAACGCTGTTTGCGGCTGCCATCCGAAAAATGTTTTAAACTCGGAAAATTTAAAAATTTGTTTCATATTTTTATTGCAAATTTCAAGCATCTGTTGGTGCAATATTTACGAAAATGGTTAATGCTGGTAATCTTTTTTGGCAGCAATATATACCAAACCGGCTTCACGTTAAATTAAACCCAATCATTAAATTTCGTTTCGATTGAATAACTGTTCTGGAAGGTATATGGGTGAAAAAAATTTGAGGGTAACCACCCTCAAAACTTTTCAAATTTTCATAGCGTTAATACCTGTATTTTTTTAAATTTTCATTGCAGGATCATTCCCATTGGCAAATCCAATGACATAATCGCTCAGTAAAGAAATTCCACAAAATTACTAAAATAGTTATAGCTGGCAGCCCTTTCATGATTTTAGTACGAAATTCCTACGACATTTGGTTCACATTAAGGTCCATTAATTGCTTTTTTTCTTCGTAAATTGGTAAAAACCCATAATAATTTTAACAATAATTTTAAACGGAGTAACACTTATTCGGGCCAGCGGACATTACCCGCTACCCGGTCAAGGCAAAAATCTTTTGAATGTTTGTGTGATAAAAGGTTAATGACCTCGTAAAATGTCATTTACTGATGCCTGTGACTTGCGTCTGTGGTGTTGCGCATTGGCGTGTATGCAGGATCATTAACGGGAATTATAAACCTTGCCACAGAATCGGTTTCTGAAGCCTGCGACGTCACGATTGTCTGCCTCAACCGACCCTATTTCCAATGACAAACAAAGCGGTTTTTGCGAGGCGTTTCCCGAGAGGAAAAAAGAGTTGGTATAGTCGTGCATTACTAAAGCATTGTGATGACACACACCGCAGTGCGAACCGCCTCTCGGTTTCGGAACTGAGTCGGTAGATGAGAGAAATGACCCACCGACTCGGTTTTCGAGAGTTTTTCGATATGTTTATTGCTGTGTAGCCCGATCGAGCTGAAATTTTCTGGATGCATTGATGAATGTATGGGATAGGGGAAGGAAAATCTGATAAGAAAACAGATCTCTGAAGAATAGTTAGGCTACAATATTGGAAAATGAAACATTTGTGGGCACTTGGTTTCTAAAAGTGGGCAATTGCAGATTTTCAAAATTATAAGTATTAGAATCACTTTGCCCAAATTTCATATATATATATATATATATATATATATATATATATATATATATATATAAATATATATATATATATATATATATATATATATATATATATATATATATATATATATATATATATATATATATATATATATATATATATAATATATGTATATATATATATATATATATATATATATATATATATATATATATATATATATATATTTATATAAACATATATATCTATATATATATATATATATATATATATTTATATAAACATATATATCTATATATATATATAGATATATATATATATATATATATATATATATATATATATATATATATATATATATATATATATATACATTTATCTATATATTTATATATCTATATATATATATATATATATATATATATATATATATATATATATATATATATATATATATATATATAGATATATATATATATATATATATATATATATATATATATATATATATATATATATATATATATATATATATATATATATATATATATATATATATATATATATATATATATATATAATTGCATACTATTAGAGATATACCTCCCTGAAAAAATTTTTAATTAGTTTTTGAAAATTAATTTAAGCAAAAGTACAAACCGTAGAAGGGAAACATCAGCACTGACAGATGAGATAAGCAGACTCAGCTGTTCATTGAAAGCTCTTGCGATTCCCCGTCGATGCATATCAGCGAACATGGCGTCGCATCCTTGTAAGAACAGACCTGGTTGAATCCTAATAGTGCGGGAAATAGCGTTCCAAATGGGAAATTTGAAAAGGAACCGTTCTTGCGGTTGGTTGAAAAATTGGAGAACAAAGAGAGAGGTTTTTGGTTTTTGGAGATCGAGAAGGGAGGATCATTACTCTTGGTGGACAAAAAATTTGGTTTTTCTGAAGCTAAAAAGTTCATGTTTCGTAATTCAATTCCAACAGTCCTTAGTAAACGACCAGTAAATTTGAAGACAGAAGTGGTGAATGGTGGGAAAAATTACATCACGAAAAAAGCAAAAACCAGTGGAGCTGAAGAAAACCGAAAAAAAAACTTCGACAAAGCAATCAGAAGGGATTCATTAAGGCCAATCTTGGATTATCAACGAAAATGGCTTTTGCGGACAATTGATGAATGATTGGTGGCAAATACGAAGGATGGTGATGCATTCGAGTGGCTTATACTTCAGCTTAGTACCTATTGTGCATAAGGAAAACTTGCATCCATCAATTAACCTATACATATATAAATATCAATTGTATCGCGTGTTCTTCATATAATTAGAGTTATTGGCAGTTCACCGCATAATTTAAACCTCGAACCGCGTATTGCTGTTACATAGAGACAACATACAATCTTGAAACAAACAAGAAAATTTAACTAAAATAATAGGATAGTACATAAATATTGAAAATGAACATGAATTATTAAAATTTACCGGTTATTTTGAAGAAAACAAGAGGAATTCGTATATAAAGGTATGAAGAACATTAATATTAATATAAGCATGGAATGTGAAATTATTTATTTATTTGAATTCAATATCTTATTTACATAATTATTGGATTAGCATGGAATGTGGAATAATTTATTGATTTGAATTCTCTATGTCTTATTTACTTAATTATTGGTTAAAAAGGAATTGTCACGATTGGCGTAAACTGATCCCGGTCGGGTTTGGGAACTTGTAATAGTTTTATTTCAATACTGTCATCAAATTTTTAATTTTTCATCTATTGAACCTGTTTCGTTTTCTTCCTTTCGTAAGGTCCAGATAGTTACAGACTATACATAGATACCTTTTCATTATAATTTTGGTTATATATTTTCTTGGTTCTTTTTCTTTTTCTTTTATTATGGATTTATTGCAAATAACAATGTGTGACTAAATTAATTTAAGAAAAATAATGATTTCTCCTCACCATCGTCTGTCCTTGCATGTTTGTTTGTAAAAATGTGATGTCCGCGTGCCATAGCACCAAAGTGAATCTTTCTCAGCCCAAAACCCACGCCAAACTGCGTAAGCCGACAAAGTCAGGCACGCTGGGCAAAATTAAAATGAGTCCTTTAAACTAAAAAATTATGCTGCAGTGACGGCGGCTCGGCTGAGAAGTCGTCTTGCAACAAATGGCGCCCAAATATTTTGGTGAAAACTAATGGCAGTTTGATGCTAATTTCGTTTTGTTTTCACATAGATTTAATGTTATGTCAACTGAGACTCAGTTTTAGTTTTCTACAAGTTGTGACAGATATCACATGAAATGTATGATGGTTTGTGTGCTTTCGGGTTTGTGCATTTGATTCACTTTCACACTTCAAGTCATTTAAAACACTTGCTTACATTGTTAACTGAAGATTGCATTCATGTTTCATATTCGAAGGTCACTTTTCATGAATAAGAACGATTTTTTTTTGAGGAAAGTACGAAAGAGAAATAACCTTAAAGTGATTTTGTGTGTACTTGAAACGAAGAAACATTATCAATTACTACTTTATTATAGTCATGGGAGATCAAATATTTTGTTGACATATTTATATATATAAATCAATCATTTTCGACTTCACTCTATACAGTTTATCAAGATATATTAAAACTTGTGTTAGAAAACTTCAAAAAGAAAAATTTGTGGAGCACTTTCCCAACGAAGCAGCAATAAGTTTATCTTAACAAGCTCATACTAAACTCCACTTATCTTTTGAGTTTCGTTCTTATCGGAGGATTTCATCGAAAGATTCAGTGGTTAAACGTTGTTTGCGGCTACCATCCGAAAAATGTTCTAAACTCGGAAAATTTAAAAATTTGTTTAATATTTTTATTGCAAATGGTTTGCATATGAATACGTAATTTCAAGCATCTGTTGGTGCAATATTTACGAAAATGGTTAATGCTGGTAATCTTTTTTTGGCAGCAATATATACCAAACCTGCTTCACGTTAAATTAAACCCAACCAGTAAATTTCGTTTCGATTGAATAACTGTTCTGGAAGGTATACGGGTGAAAATAATTCCAGGGTAACCACCCTCAAAACTTTTCAAATTTTCAAAGCGTTAATATTTTTTTAAATTTTCATTGCAGGATCATTCCCATTGGCAAATCCAATGACATAATCGCTCAGTAAAGAAATTCCACAAAATTACAAAAATGGTTGTAGCTGGAAGCCCTTTCATGATTTTTGTACGAAATTCCTACGACATTTGGTTCACATTAAGGTCCATTAATTGCTTTTTTTCTTCGTAAATTGGTAAAAACTCATAATAATTTTAACAATAATTTTATACGGAGTAACACTTATTCGGGCCAGCGGACATTACCCGCTACCCGGTCAAAGCAAAAATCTTTTGAATGTTTGTGTGATAAAAGGTTAATGACCTCGTAAAATGTCACTTACTGGTGCCTGTGACTTGCGTCTGTGGTGTTGCGCATTGGCGTGTATGCAGGATCATTAACGGGAATTATAAACCTTGCCACAGAATCGGTTTCTGGCGCCTGCGACGTCATGATTGTCTGCCTCAACCGACCCTATGGCCAATGACAAACAAAGCGGTTTTTGCGAGGCGTTTCCCGAGAGGAAAACCGAGTTGGTATAGTCGTGCATTACTAAAGCATTGTGATGACACACACCGCAGTGCGAACCGCCTCTCGGTTTCGGAACTGAGTCGGTAGATGAGAGAAATGACCCACCGACTCGGTTTTCGAGAGTTTTTCGATATGTTTATTGCTGCGTAGCCCGATCGAGCTGAAATTTTCTGGATGCATTGATGAATGCATGGGATAGGGGAAGGAAAATCTGATAAGAAAACAGATCTGTGAAGAATGGTTAGGATACAATATTGGAAAATGAAACATTTGTGGGCACTTGGTTTCTAAAAGTGGGCAATTGCAGATTTTCAAAAATATAAGTATTAGAATCACTTTGCCCAAATTTCATATGCATATATATATATATATATATATATATATATATATATATATATATATACTCGTATATATATATATATATATATATATATATTTATATATATATATATATATATATATATATATATATATATATATATATATAAATATATATATATATATATATATATATATATATATATATATATATATATATATATATATATATATATATATATATATATATATTTATATATATATATATATATATATATATATATATATATATATATATATATATATATATATAAATATGAATATATATATATATATATATATATATATATATATATATATATATATATATAAATATATATATATATATATATATATATATATATATATATATATATATATATATATATATATATATATATATATATATATATATATATGTAAAGTAACACATACGGTATTGTAGTGTATGCATTACTTTAGTTTGCTGACTTGGATCTCGACCGAAAATTTTAATAAAGTAGGCATCGACCGAATGACTAAACATCACTGAATTCCATAAAGTCGATGCGTCGCCATAAAACGATAGGAGGTGTGAGTTGCAAATCAGAACTCAATGGAGAAAAACATATAAGAAAGAATTATTGTGCGTTAGAAAATACACTGTGGACAAATAACAGTAAATGTTGTTTCTTTGTTTACAGGTAAGATTTGTGTAATTAATATTAAGTTAGATATTAAAATTATTTGTATTTGATTAAATAACTAATAAAATGCTTTGTTTACAGAGAAACGCAATTTTGTAATTTGATACAGTAATATAAAGATTTTTTTTTTTTTTCCCCCTAGTGTAGATGGCAAAAAAAAATCTGCACACCAGATCCCCGGGTGACCTATCACCACGGGGTATGTGAGGTTTGACTCACTAAAAAAAAGGACCATCTACAAGCCCACGAAGTTCCGAGTCGGGACCCGCCTAAGCACTGCTTCGACCCGGTCGTGCTGACTCACCCATCGTTAACAACGGACTTCAGAAATTACCACAGCTCATGGGTCGGTAAGGCAACCCTCCTCCCGCTTTATGCGCAGCACTTTTTCAACATATGTTGAGACCACGCGCCAGTTCTCTTCGTTTCGCAGCATTGCATCCACGATCGTTTCAGGCGTTGCCAGGCCAATCGTGGACTCAATGGTGCGCCTCAAACTTACGAAGCGACTACACATAAAGAATGTGTGCTGAGCATCATCGAGCTCAGTCACACAATACCGGCAGTACGGTGTGACCACCTTACCCATTCTGTTCAGGTATTTCCTGAAGTAACCGTGCCCTGTCAAGAATTGACAAAGGTAAAAGTTTACCTCTCCGTGGCTCCGGTTAAGCCAAGGCTCAATGAGACCAATCAGCTTAGCCGTCCAGCGTCCTTCAGTACTTTCACTCCAACGTTGTTGCCAAAGTTTGAGGGTTAGCATACGCGCGTGCTTCAGAGCCTCAGTTCTGCCCAGCTCTGAGCGAAAGAGGTACCCTTCTTTGCGTTCTCGTGCTAGTAGGTCAATCGGGATTACTCCCGATACCACCATCACAGCCTCTTCTGAGACCGTGCGGTAGCCACAAGCAATACGCAGGGCACCCCTGCGCTGGACACCGGCAATGCGCTTCCGAAACTTCTCAGTTCGTAGCGCATCTCCCCAGATTTCGGCTCCATATAGCAAGATGGAATTGGTCATTACCATCAGTAGCCTCCGTCGCGTCTCACTGGGTCCACCGACGTTTGCCATTAGCCTACCCAGCGAAGTGACGACTACAAGAGCCCTGTCACATGCCCTGCGGATATGATCCCAATATGTCAGCTTGGTGTCCAGGGTTACTCCCAGATACTTGACCAACTTGCTGGTCTGGACCTCAACGGAGCCAACTGTCATGGGTATGACAGTTGGTATCTTCCGCTTCGTCAGCATGACAATCTCTGTTTTAGAGACTGCCAGCTGAAGGCCGTGTTCGGTCATCCACCGATCCACCCTCCTCATGACTTGGTTAAGTCTGAGTTGAGCGAATTCCGCAGATCTGGAAGTGATTACCGCCGCAACGTCATCAGCATAACAGAAACACATCCGCAGGCATTTCCAGGCGCAGCAGATCATCGTACATGATGTTCCAGAGGTCTGGTCCTTAGATAGACCCCTGTGCCGCACCTGAAGTGACAGGCCTCCTTTTGACTCCTTCGTCAGTGTCGTAAAGCAACCAGCGGTCCCTGAGGTAGTCCCGCATCATGGCTAGCAAGTAACTTGGGATACGGAACGTCTGCTCAAGAGCCCGCAGGATGTCCGTCCACCTCGCCGAGTTTAAAGCGTTTTTTACGTCCAGTTTTACCAGCAGGACGACTGGTCTGGCTTGATGGCATGCCTTTTCCGCTCTTGCTACAGCCCCAACAACCTCTGAGATGGCATCGATTGTTGAATGCCCTTTCCGGAAGCCGTGCTGCCTGCAAGAAAGATCACCAGCAGATCTCACTGCTGACAGCAGTCGTGGCTTGAGCAACCCTTCGAGAAGTTTCCCCGCAGTGTCCAGCATGCACAGTGGGCGGTATGCTGATGGACCAGCCAGGTTACCCTTCCCCTTGTCCACAAGTACCAGTCGAGCTACTTTCCACCGCGACGGGAAGACCCCCGCGACTAAACATGAATTATACAGATCCAATAATAGTCGCGGTTGGACCTCCGCCGCGACTTTAAGTGCCTCGACCGGCACCCCATCAGACCCCGGAGCCTTCCGGTTCTTCATCCTGGACACTGCACTGTTCAGCTCCTCGTTCGTGAAGGGAGGCACATCCACCTGGTTCACGATGATGGGATCATCAGTCCTTGGCGGATGCACTGGGAACAGCGAACCAACGATGCGCTCCATGGATATCGCATCCATGAGATTGCCAGGCCGCATGCAGCCAAGTCTGCGAGTGACCAATTTGTAGCCATCTCCCCACGGGTCTGAGTTGACCTCCTCACAAAGAGCCAGCCATTTGGCACGTTTGCTCCTTGTGATGGCCTTGGTCAGCTCCCTCTTTGCCGCAATGTGGGCAGCAGATAGCTCAGCCACACCCGGCCTATTTCTGGCTCGCTGTGCCCTGCGTCTGCACGCCAAAGCGATGCGTCGCAGTTCGGCGATTTCATCGTTCCACCAGTACGCATGTTGCCTCCCACGAAAGGGTTTCCGTTTGGGCATTGAAGCCTCACACGCCCTGCGAATCCACCCCATGGTTCTGTCAGCAGCGGCCTCTGCTGCTGCACGAGTCACTGGGGACCGAGATGTTAGAGGCTCCCCTTCCCAACTCGAAACGAGCGATGCGGTCATCGCGTCTCTGCGAAGTTTAGCGGCGTTCCAGCCAAGCCACTTGCAGGGAGAGCGGTGGTGTCTTTGTCTGCTCTCAGCGATTTGGAAAGTGATGTAATTATGATCACTCGCAGTTTACCCTCCAATCGCTGACGTGTGCCGCAAGTCTCTCCGATGCCATGGTGACATCGGGAATAGATTCGCCAAATCCGGGCCTTCAGAATGTTGGTGTTGAACCCGTATTCAACACCAACAAACCCAACCTCGATGCCATCTCGACTATGCGCCGCCCGCGAGTATTTTCGGTAGGCATGCCCCACTCCAACGCCCTTGCGTTGAAGTCACCCCCTACGATGACATTGCCGGTGATGCCACGGAGAGAGTCCTCCAGTGAGCTAAGTTTGTCTCCGAATTCCTGCATTGAGTCATTCGGGGACAAGTAGCAGCTCACAAAGGTGATCTCCCCATATGTCACCCACACGTGACCGTTGCCTGAGCCGCGACCGCCGATGCGGGCCCTCTGCCCGTCAGCGATCCAAATCGCCGCGTACCCCGTGGCATCTGCCAGCCAAACGGACGAGTTTCTCCCCCTATAAGGCTCACTGATCAGTATGATCTGAGCCCTATGCTCGCAGACTAGCTGCGTGAGGAGGTCGTCTGCAGCTCTACATCCCTGCAGGTTGCCTTGAAGGACTCTCATATCTTTCCCTGCTTTTTCTTGGCATCAAGTGCGTCCTTGAAAACCCGACAAGCACTCGATCCCATTATATGCTTGGTGCCATTTGCGCCATGTTTCTCAGTGCATAATATACACTGAGCCTGAGCAGAGCAGTCTGCTGCCCGGTGGCCAACCTGTCCACATTTCCAGCAGCTGGCGCTCCGGTCCGGACCCTTACAGCTACGTCTTGTGTGGTCGTAACCTAAGCACCGGTAGCAGCGTGTCACCTCAGCCCACCTTCGTACTCGAGCGCTTATCATTCCCACGCGGACTCGACCAGACTTGAGGATTTTGGATGCTGGTGCCTCATCCAGCTCCACCACAGCTCTCCTTTGCTCCCTTGTGTTAGGGGGGAAGAGCGTGGTTTTCACCTCGCCGGCTCCTTCCTCTCCAGCCTCGCGTTTGATGGCGGATGTCACCTCCTCGCTGACTGTGAGGCATTCGAGGTCGAGAAGCTCGATCTTGACTCTGGGAGTTACAAGCTTCACGTCCCCTTGGCCATCTACGGCAGCCCGGATCGAGCTCTGCAATTTTGTGCGGTCATCGCAGCGCGCGATTTCCAAAAGAACTCCCCCTTCTTCTGTCTTTCTGATACGTCTTACTAGCGTACCAGTTTCATCTGGGGAAACACTTTGACGGATGGCCCCCAAAACCTCCGCGTAAGTTTTTCCCGGAGCCGGTTTTACGATGACAGCTTCTATTTTTTTTCCTCGCTGTCTTCGTCTACTCTTATTTTTCTTTTTTTTCTTCACTTCTTTCTTTTCGCCCTTATCCTCTTTCTGAGCCTTTACCGGCCCAGCGGATGCCGCAGGTGTTTTAACAACACTTCCTTTCCTCTTTTTGTGGGTAACCGTCACCCACTTCCTGAGGTCAGAAACTGGCAGCTCCTTCCTCACCCGGACTTCCTGAGTATCCTCAGGGCTAGATTCAGCCATGCGCTTATTCTGCCGTGGCTGATATTCTCCCGGGACCCCTGCAGGAGTGGCCGGCTCAGCGGTCTGTGCTTTCAAGGCCCGGTGGTAGTCCATCTCTGCCTTCTGCCAGTTGGCCCGGCCGGTGAGTATGACCTCAAAGGCCTCCTCTAGTTCCAGCATTCCGTCCTTGACGTGTTTCGAGATATTTCGCAGAGCGTTGGCTGCTTGAAGCATTTTACGAAGGATATGTTGGCACTTCTTCAACATATCCCCCTCGGCCACTCGTTCGCGCTTGATGTATTCTTTTCTAGGGGAAACACGTGCTGGCGTTGTGTGTTGGTCCGATGTTCTCGTGTCGGTATTCTCCTGTGGATGACTCTTTGGAGTCTCTAGAGCACTACTGCTGTCGGATTCAGCAGTTTTGGTTTCTTGTGCACCCACTGCGCCCCCGGAACCGATTGCTCCCTCAGCTCGCGTTTCATTGTTCGATGGTGGAGGTGTCCTCTGGACCCTCGGCCTTCTCGCAAACGCGAAACGGTCAATGGCAGCGCCAGTTCCGCCCTGCGTCACCGTTATCGTCCTCACGTCTTGTTGTCCATCTGTCTTGTCTGTTAGTTTTGTTGTTGTTTGTGTCATCTTTTTTATTGGGTCCCAACTCAGAGCCGCTATCTCCACCCGGATGTGCAGTCGCCTTAATGACCTCGTGGTAATCTATGCTAAGCAGGGAGGCCGACGCGAGGGTTGATCACCGGCCTTCATGGGGCTGGATCTCAGAGCCAGGTCAGCGCTAATCGGGAACAATGTCAACCGAACCTGCACCACCAACTCAACGGTGCGGGCTTCGAACGTACTCTGAGACCTGCCAGGTTTTAACGGGACGGAGACGGCATAACATTAACCTGGAGCCGTTCACGCTCGGATTTCACTCCGGCGTTACCGCGCATAAAGCGACTAGGTCCAGAATGCCATAACCGCCAGCCCAGATGCGTAATTCTTAATCGTTGATCGTGCCTTGAACCGTTCAAACTAAGCAAATTCATGCCATACATATCGTTCCTGCCATTGCCTAAATGCCAATCATCAGTCAAACCGTAAAGCCATGGGAAAAGCCGAGTCGTACCGGTTGTTGCTGGGCCATTTGGCGTTACCCGGGGTGCACCGCGAGGAGGCGGCCCAACATTACACCCCATTACGTAAAGATACGCATTATAAAACAACATTTTAGTTATAAAAATGGAAAAATTACAATTTAAAATTGAAGTGAAAGCATCGACGGATCCAAAAACGAATATTATATGTTTAACTGAAATCGGAACACCAGATAGAAGAATTTATCAAGTTCCAATTGAATATCAACCTTTAGCAGATCATAAAGTATTATTGAAGAATAGTATTGTGAAAAATGTGATCAAAAATTTGAAATTGAGAAATCACTATAGGATAATATGGATTAATGTAACGGCAGATTTACGATGCTTTCTGGATGACAGTGATAATGTAGTTATAGGTGATTATTATCCAGAAGAAATTATCACTAAAAATATAGAAGAACAACCAATTAGATCTAGAAATGAAGAAACAAACAGAAATTTGAAGAAGATAACGGATAATTTTGTCATCGAAAAATTTTCAAGTAAGAACTGTAATGCATTGCAATGGATAGATACTTTTGAAAAAGAATGCAATCGTTTACAAATTAACAAAGACGAAGAGATAATTGAAGTGTTAAGATTATTTCTAGAAGGTTCAGTATTAGATTGGTACAATTCAATGCTTATTAGGAATACATTAACATCAGAATGGAAAATTTGGAAAGAAAATTTTATCGAAACATATGCTAACAAAGGTTGGTCTTCAATCAGATATGCTATTCTCTTTAAATATGTGAATGGATCACTATTAGACTATGCTTTGAAAAAAGAAAGAATTTTATTGAGAATGAACGAAAATATCGATAACTGCACTATGATCAACCTTATTGCAGTAGGTTTGCCAGAATTTATAATGGACAGAATCAACAGAAAGAACTTGAAAAAACCCAGAGATTTATTTACCGAATTGGGAAGTTTAGAACATCTAATGAAGAAAAAGAAAATAAGCAGAAACGTGAAAGATGATGCAGAAAAAGAACAACAAAAACGTCCGTGCAAAATATGTGAAAAGAAAGGTAAGCTGAATCGTTTTCATCCTGAAGCTTCATGTTGGTATAAAATAAATGAGAAAGACGCGAGAGATAAGAATCAAATAAAATGCGTTAACAATGTAGAGATAGAAACTGAGTTGTTTGAAAATATTCCAAAAAACTAGTAACTCCACCATTAATCAAAATTAAAATCTTAGTTGAAGATACTATTGAAATTTTTGGATTATATGATTCAGGTTCCAATATATCATTGATACATTCAAAACTTTTGAACATAAAAAATCAGAAATTAGTAAACATATGGAAAACAAAATTTGAAACGATTAATGGTGCAAAGAGAACTAAAGGAATGATATCTGTAAAGATAAAAATATTCGATATAGAAAAGATAATGAACGTTTTTGTAATAGATGGAGATAATATTCAATATGATTTTCTTATTGGATTAGATATGATTAAGGAATTCAAACTTATTCAAGATGAAAATTTAAAAATTAGACAAAAAAAACTTGATATTTCAAAGGAAAATATTTTGAATATTAATTCTATAAATTTTAATGAGAATATGAATAGATCAGATTTTTATATTTCTGTAAATCATTTGAACTACCAAGAAAGATTTGAGATAGATAAGTTAATAAAAAGATACAGTGACATTTTTGCAAAAGATAAATATGATGTAGGTACAGTAAAAGATTATGAAGCACGTATTGATCTACTAATAGATAAATATTGTAGTAAAAGACCATATAGATGTAATGTCGAAGATAAAACAGAGATATATATGCAAATTGCTAAACTATTAGAAAACAATCTTATTGAAGAATCTTATAGCCCATTTGCGGCACCGGTAACACTGGTATATAAGAAAGAAGAAGGTAGAAAAACAAGATTGTGTATTGATTTTCGTGATTTGAATAAACTTGTAATACCACAATCGCAGCCTTTCCCGTTGATAGAAGACTTAATGACAAAAACACGAAATTGCAAATACTTTTCAACATTAGATATAAATTCTGCATTTTGGTCAATTCCTTTACGAATAGAAGATAGAAAGAAGACAGCTTTTTTCATAATACAGACCAATTCTGCTTCACGTTAAGTTAAACCCAACCAGTAAATTTCGTTTCGATTGAATCACTGCGCTGGAAGTTATACGGGTGAAAAGAATTTTAGGGTTACTATCCGCAAAACTTATCAAATTTTTAAAGCGTTAATATTTGTTGTTAATTTTCATTGCAGGATCATTTCCATTTGGAAATCTAATGACATAATCACTCAGTAAAGAAATTAAACAAAATTACAAAAATGGTCATAGCTGGCAGCCCTTTCATGATTTTGGTACGAAATTTCTATGACATTTGGTTCACATTAAAGTCCATTTACTGCGTGAACTTCGTTTTGATTTTTACACTGGACCGGAAGTTATAGGGAAAAAACCCTTATTTTGCTGATCAAATTTGCAAGACTTAGGAGACAAAAATCACCATAGCTGGCAACTCTATTCTAATTTTTCAGCCAAATTTTTATCAAATGTTACATAAAGTAAGATCCAAGTATTGAATGAATCTTGTCAAAATCTGATGGCTGAATCGGAAGTTATAGGCCAAAAACCGGTTTTTTTTCTGGGTGATTTTTCAAGATGGTACCACTGGCACAAAGTTGCCCGCATTTCAAAATCACTTCTATCAGACCTGGTCTTAGCTAATACCAACATGTCCTGTAAATTTCACTATGATCGGATAATCCGGTCGTCAGTTCTCGTGAACAGAACTTTCGAGTGCTGAAAATAGAGGTAATTTGGTGATGGGTTGCCGTTCTTGTGCAAATCGGAATTTTAAAAATTTGAATTTGAGATGATGGACAAAGGTTAAAATTTATCAGTGATCTGAATTTTTTGTCAAAAATCAAAAAATTTTCAGGAAGGTCAATGATTTGAAGGTTTTTTATTCAGGAGCCTGCCGTAGCTACAGGGTTACTCGCACTATCTTAAAAATCCACATGTGCTAAATTTTAATCAACATTAATACGCTCTGCAAATTTCAGGATGATCGATTGTTTTTCTTAGAAGTAATGACAAATCAAAATTTGAAAAAAAATCCTTGCCTACTTTTAGGCACCCTGCACGCACACACGGCTCACAATTTCCAATTTTTTATCATAAACAAGCTTAGAACATAATTAGTTTACATTCCCATTACTTTTCTTTAACAAAACTTTACACTGCTTGGAAATATAGGAGTACCTCAAAATTCACTAAAACGCTCGCCGCCGCCAAAAGGTTTAGATTATCTGAATTTGAGAAAGTCGTGGACCTACCTACTATATACATCTACGTTCTCCGAAAATTTCAGCTCAATCGAATCGGCCACTCCAGAGATTATCTCCCTTAATAATTTTGCTGATATATATACCTATATATATATATATATATATATATATATATATATATATATATATATATATATATCTATATATATATATATATATATATATATATATATATATATATATATATATATATATATATATATATATATATATATATATATATATATATATATATATATATATAAAGAAATATGAATTTTCGGCGAAACGAGTTTAATACTATTGTTCTTCGAACATTAGTAAAAATTAGATGAGATAAGAATAGGTCCTTTTAAGATAATTGAAAAAATATCAAACTCAATTTATAAAGTAGATACAGGATATAAAAAAGCGGAATCGAATTTGTTTCACATTACGAAACTCATTCCAGCTCCTAAAATTAAATAATATATAGAGGGGAATTAGATTTTGGTTGAAATGAAATGTTGGATGATAATACTAGCTTAAGAATATGATTGTGAAAAAATTTTATAAGTAAAATTTTCTTTGAGGGAGGGAGATGTAAAGTAACACATACGGTATTGTAGTGTATGCATTACTTTAGTTTGCTGACTTTGCATCTCGACCGAAAATTTTAATAAAGTAGGCATCGACCGAATGACTAAACGTCACTGAATTCCATAAAGTCGATGCGTCGCCATAAAACGACAGGAGGTGTGAGTTGCAAATCAGAACTCAATGGAGAAAAACATATAAGAAAGAATTATTGTGCGTTAGAAAATACACTGTGGACAAATAACAGTAAATGTTGTTTCTTTGTTTACAGGTCAGATTTGTGTAATTAATATTAAGTTAGATATTAAAATTATTTGTATTTGATTAAATAACTAATAAAATGCTTTGTTTACAGAGAAACGCAATTTTGTAATTTGATACAGTAATATAAAGATACGCATTATATATATATATATATATATATATATATATATATATATATATATATATATATATATATATATATATATATATATATATATATTTATATACATATATATATATATATTTATGTATATATATATATATATATATATATATATATATATATATATATATATATATATATATATATATATATCTATATATATATATATATATATATATAAATATATATATATATATATATATATATATATATATATATATATATATATATTTATATATATATATATATATATATATATATATATATAGATATATATATATATATATATAAAATTACATACTATTAGAGATATACCTCCCTGGAACAATTTTTAATTAGTTTTTGAAAATTAATTTAAGCAAAAGTACAAACCGTAGAAGGGAAACATCAGCACTGACAGATGAGATAAGTAGACTCAGCTGTTCATTGAAAGCTTCTGCGATTTACCGTCGATGCATATCAGCGAACATGGCGTCGCATCCTTGTACGAACAGACCTGGTGGAATCCTAAAAGTGCGGGAAATAGCCTTTCAAATGGAAAATTTGAAAAGGAGCCGATCTTGCGGCTGGTTGAAAAATTGGAGAACAAAGAGAGAGGTTTTTGGTTTTTGGAGATCGAGAAGTGAGGAACATTATTCTAAGTGGACAAAAAATTTGGTTTTTTTGAAGCTAAAAAGTTCATGCTGAAGTGTTTCGTAATTCAATTCCAACAGTCCTTAGTAAACGACCAGTAAATTTGAAGACAGAAGTGGTGAATGGTGGGAAAAATTACATCACGAAAAAAGCAAAAACCAGTGGAGCTGAAGAAAACCGACTAACCTTTGCGTTAAAGAAACTTCGACAAAGCAAGCAGAAGGGATTCATGAAGGCCAATTTTGGATTATCAGCGAAAATGGCTTATGCGGACTATTGATGAAAGATTGGTGGCAAATACGAAGGATGGTGATGCATTCGAGTGGCTAAAACTTCATCTAAGTACCTATTGTGAATAAGGAAAACTTGCATCCATCAATTAACCTATACATATATAAATATCAATTGTATTGCGTGTTCTTCATATAATTAGAGTTATTGGCAGTTCACCGCATAATTTAAACCTTGAATCTCATATTGCTGTAACATAGAGACAACATACAATCTTGAAACAAACAAGAAAATTTAACTAAAATAATAGGATAGTACATAAATATTGAATATGAACATGAATTAATAAAATTTACCGGTTATTTTGAAGAAAACAAGAGGAATTCGCGTATAAAGGTATAAAAAACATTAATATTAATATAAGCATGGAATGTGAAATTATTTATTTATTTGAATTCAATATCTTATTTACATAATTATTGGATTAGCATGGAATGTGGAATTATTTATTGATTTCATTCTCTATGTCTTATTTACTTAATTATTGGGTAAAAAGGAATTGTCACGATTGGCGTTAACTGATCCCGGTCGGGTTTGGGAACTTGTAATATTTTTATTTCAATACTGTCATCAAATTTTTAATTTTTCATCTATTGAACTTGTTTCGTTTTCTTCTTTTCGTAAGGTCCAGATAGTTACAGACTATACAAAGATACCTTTTCATTATAATTTTGGTTATATATTTTCTTGGTTCTTTTTCTATTTCTTTTATTATGGGTTTATTGCAAATAACAATGTGTGACTAAATTAATTTAAGAAAAATAATGATTTCTCCTCACCATCGTCTGTCCTTGCATGTTTGTTTGTAAAAATGTGATGTCCGCGTGCCGTAGCACCAAAGTGAATCTTTCTTTCTCTGCCCAAAACCCACGCCAGACTGCGTAAGCCGACAAAGTCAGGCACGCTGGGCAAAATTAAAATGAGTCCTTTAAAAAAAAAAATTACGCTGCATTGACGGCGGCTCGGCTGAGAAGTCGTCTTGCAACAAATGGCGCCCAAATATTTTGGTGAAAACTAATGGCAGTTTGATGCTAATTTCGTTTTTTTTTTCACATAGATTTAATGTAATGTCAACTGAGACTCAGTTTTAGTTTTCTACAAGTTGTGACAGATATCACATGCAATGTATGATGGCTTGTGTGCTTTCGGGTTTGTGCATTTGATTCACTTTCACACTTCAAGTCATTTAAAACACTTGCTTACATTGTTAACTGAAGATTGCATTCATGTTTCATATTCGAAGGTCACTTTTCATGAATAAGAACGATTTTTTTTTTGAGGAAAGTACGAAAGAGAAATAACCTTAAAGTGATTTTGTGTGTACTTGAAACGAAGAAACATTATCAATTACTACTTTATTATAGTCATGGGAGATCAAATATTTTCTTGACATATTTATATATATATAAATCAATCATTTTTGACTTCACTCTATACAGTTTATCAAGATATATTAAAACTTGTGTTAGAAAACTTCAAAAAGAAAAATTTGTGGAGCACTTTCCCAACGAAGCAGCAATAAGTTTATCTTAACAAGCTCATACTAAACTCCACTTATCTTTTGAGTTTCGTTCTTATCGGAGGATTTCATCGAAAGATTCAGTGGTTAAACGTTGTTTGCGGCTACCATCCGAAAAATGTTCTAAACTCGGAAAATTTAAAAATTTGTTTCATATTTTTATTGCAAATGGTTTGCATATGAATACGTAATTTCAAGCATCTGTTGGTGCAATATTTACGAAAATGGTTAATGCTGGTAATCTTTTTTTGGCAGCAATATATACCAAACCTGCTTCACGTTAAATTAAACCCAACCAGTAAATTTCGTTTCGATTGAATAACTGTTCTGGAAGGTATACGGGTGAAAAGAATTTGAGGGTAACCACCCTCAAAACTTTTCAAATTTTCAAAGCGTTAATATTTTTTTTAAATTTTCATTGCAGGATCATTCCCATTGGCAAATCCAATGACATAATCGCTCAGTAAAGAAATTCCACAAAATTACAAAAATGGTTGTAGCTGGCAGCCCTTTCATGATTTTTGTACGAAATTCCTACGACATTTGGTTCACATTAAGGTCCATTTATTGCTTTTTTTCTTCGAAAATTTGTAAAAACCCAAAATAATTTTAACAATAATTTTATACGGAGTAACACTTATTCGGGCCAGCGGACAGTACCCGCTACCCGGTCAAGGCAAAAATCTTTTGAATGTTTGTGTGATAAAAGGTTAATGACCTCGTAAAATGTCACTTACTGGTGCCTGTGACTTGCGTCTGTGGTGTTGCGCATTGGAGTGTATGCAGGATCATTAACGGGAATTATAAACCTTGCCTCAGAATCGGTTTCTGGCGCCTGCGACGTCACGATTGTCTGCCTCAACCGACCCTATGGCCAATGACAAACAAAGCGGTTTTTGCGAGGCGTTTCCCGAGAGGAAAACCGAGTTGGTATAGTCGTGCATTACTAAAGCATTGTGATGACACACACCGCAGAGCGAACCGCCTCTCGGTTTCGGAACTGAGTCGGTAGATGAGAGAAATGACCCACCGACTCGGTTTTCGAGAGTTTTTCGATATGTTTATTGCTGCGTAGCCCGATCGAGCTGAAATTTTCTGGATGCATTGATGAATGCATGGGATAGGGGAAGGAAAATCTGACAAGAAAACAGATCTGTGAAGAATGGTTAGGATACAATATTTAAAAATGAAACATTTGTGGGCACTTGGGCAATTGCAGATTTTCAAAAATATAAGAAATAGAATCACTTGGCCCAAATTTCATATGCATATATATATATATACATATATATATATATATATATATATATATATATATATATATATATATATATATATTTATATATATATATATAAATATGTATATATTTATATATATATACATAAATATGTATATATATATATATATATATATATATATATATATATATATATATTTAAATTTATATATATATATATATATATATATATATATATATATATATATATATATATATATATATATATATATATATATATATATATATATATATATATATATGTATATATATATATATATATATATATATATATATATATATATATATATATATATATATATATATATATATATATATATATATATATATATATATATATATACATATATATATATATATATATATATATATATATATATATATATATATATATATATATATACATATATATATATATATATATTGTCACGGTCGATCATACTCGCGAGTCGTATCGGTTGGGCCGCGAAGACACGAGTGTTATTGCTGCTACAACGTATTCCAACGCCAGCACAACAAATGACATCAACGATATACTAGATAGTGATGCGGGTTCCCAGAATCTCCAAGCAGATAAAAACGATCAATTGTGGTGAAAGGGAAAATGTTTACATACCTGTTCCGGCGAGTGGGAGCTCCTGTCACAAGATACCTGCATTTTGACAGCGCAGTTGACAATTTATCCCCATATTTCAAGGCGCTACAGGCATGCGGCCAGCATAGTCAAATGACCCGCCAGCAACAGCATCAATTGTATCAAATCCAGCATCAGCACACTCAACAGAATCGGCACAAGGCGATTAAAGCTCTTGTTAATCTATAGACGCGGACACGCTGACGGTAAAGAGAAGAAGTAATGATGTTGTAAGCAATGAGTTCAGTGGAGGAAATCGTAGGCTAAGTAATAATGTAGATTATAGGGTATCGTAAGTAATAATGTAGGTTACAGATTGTATTATTGTAGATTAAGCTTCGAGTCTCAGCGAACCCTGTCAAAAACGGCCAATATCAGAACCAAGGCGCGCATTTGCCAGGACCCGGTATTCCTCGAAGCTGATGGTGGGGCCGAGTCGCCTCCATAACAGTCTCGAATAAACAATATGTTCAAAGAACTCACCTGACTGAAGTAAAAGATAAATATTCTTTTCGACGACTTGGTACGGCAAGCAGTGCAGCCGTTCCGCTTCGTTTGTGAGCAGTATCTGGATTTCAGGACCGGGCAAACGATATTGCGTATCGTCCCCCTATTATACGGACCAAAGATGAAGAAATATCAGCAGTTGTATATTTTGGTGGTGAGGTTCAGGACTTTCCCGACAGTATGGAGTTCGAAACGTTTAGATACGGCCGCCGTTCACGCAGAAGATGCATCGGTTTTTCACCTGCCGCGAAGACACGAGTGTTATTGCTGCTACAACGTATTCCAACGCCAGCACAACAAATGACATCAACGATATACTAGATAGTGATGCGGGTTCCCAGAATCTCCAAGCAGATAAAAACGATCAATTGTGGTGAAAGGGAAAATGTTTACATACCTGTTCCGGCGAGTGGGAGCTCCTGTCACAAGATACCTGCATTTTGACAGCGCAGTTGACAATTTATCCCCATATTTCAAGGCGCTACAGGCATGCGGCCAGCATAGTCAAATGACCCGCCAGCAACAGCATCAATTGTATCAAATCCAGCATCAGCACACTCAACAGAATCGGCACAAGGCGATTACCGACCCAGTAAATGATGCAAAATACGACAACGACAACGATACCTGCATTTTGACAGCGCAGTTGACAATTTATCCCCATATTTCAAGGCGCTACAGGCATGCGGCCAGCATAGTCAAATGACCCGCCAGCAACAGCATCAATTGTATCAAATCCAGCATCAGCACACTCAACAGAATCGGCACAAGGCGATTACCGACCCAGTAAATGATGCAAAATACGACAACGACAACGGCCATGGCGACAGGCAAAACACGGATTTGACAGTTCAAGTGTCTAGGAACGGACCGCGTTCCGGAACATATCAAGGCGTTGCCATACATATGTTTCAATAGATTGAGCGCAATGCCAGGTGCAATGACGGACTGCACTTGCGGCAATGCACATTAATGAAGAAAGTGCAATGACCGGGAACTGAATGCAACGGCCGAAATGCATTTGAAATGCATTGGGATATTTTGTTCAAACGGACGATCTAGGATCCCGTCTAAGCGGGATCAGGAAGCGGGAGCCGAGGTTGCTTGCGAGGTGATCAAGGCATGGATCGAGTTTTTTTTGGATGGACGTGGTAAGGATCGGATGTAATCTGACTATCGAACTAAAAATTATAACCGAGAAATTTCAAAAATTTCATACACACGTATCTGGCGTGGCTCGAAGAGGAAGAGGAGCGAAGGTCGTAATCTTTTGACTGATGAGTATGAAGATCTCAGACGAACGGTAGGCGAAATCGTTGGCGAAATTTGAAGTAAATGGTTGGCGGAATCGAGTTGGAGAGATCGATAGGCTGAAACAAAAGGGGTTCCGGCGTAATCTGGTAACCAGAACGATGTTAAACGTACTGACGGAGTGAATTGTGTAGCGAAACGGCGAAGGAAGAAGAAGTGAATTTGGCGCTAGATCGTGGCACAGATAACTATGAAGGTATTGGCTGCGTGTGAGTAGGCTGAAGCATCTGTACGAAAAACCTGGTGCGGAAGTAGATATTCGAGCGCTGGAGTTTCGGTCGACGCAAGAAGTAGAGTCCTGAGTAAGAAGGCTAAGATTTGAAGTGTACATAGGGTAAATTTAAGTGAATATCCAGTGCAAGCAAGTAGCCAGATAAGTTTAAAACGCGGCGCCGTTTCGTATTTTGTGATTAGAGCTAGGTTAATGAACTACCCGAGGAAATAAAATTATTTTAAAGGCGTGTCCTTTCGGGCGATTTTCTTTCCATTAGTGCAAGAAGCCGTCGCAACACTTCTCGCTTCCGGGCGACGGACGATAATTAGTTTCGGGATTGGGAAGCGAGCGGCGCCCACCCACCCCATATCCGGTGAGTTCAGGCTCCCGAAACTAACCCCCTTCGACTTTTTTAACTAGAGAGGGTGCGTAGACGCGCGAGAGTTCTAAAAATTGTAACAAATTGGCGCCTAACGTGGGACACGACGGTTCTAGTAGCGAAAACGTTAGTTTGCAGAAGTCGTACGGAAATTGATTAGCCAAGTCCCAAATTGTGGGAAGGCCTATAGGCGCGTGGATTGACATTACTTGGAATTCGTATCTAAAGATATCATCCGCGGAAATTGCTGTACTGTTTGCGATCAAAGCAATCGGTTTACGGTTTGCATGAGAAGACCGTTATTTCGAATATTTCCGAACTTAGAATTTATAAACTTGCATGAAACTTTTTCATATACATACATATATATTATTGCAAAAAAATAATCATATTCCTATTTGAAATCTGGTATTGTGCGAGCCAAAGTGTGTACAGTGTGGACGGGTGTGAGAGTGCATAGTGAAATATACCCGTAGGAATGTGGATCGAATTAGGAATGCATGTGTAGTATAGGATAGCTATTTAGAGGCCATTTCTTTTTCTTGAGGGAGGCGGCTGGCCTTGAAGGGATTCGGTTCTGTTGATTGGAGTCATATAATATTGGGATCTATGAAGTAAATTGTGTAGCGAATGCTTATAAAGTAGTCGAATATCGTGGTCATAAATATCCCTGGTATACACGTATACTAGCTGGATCTTTTTCTCTTATCTCATATAAATTGAAATATACATTCCCGGAGTTACATGCTGGCTATTTGAATTCTGAAGCGGTTGTAGGAAATAGCGGGTTGAGAGTGGTGAAAGAAGTAAGCTAGAGTTTTTGTGGGCAGGTTCAAGGGTGCGCGGAATATTGGATAAGAGACTGCGTTTCATAGGTTTGATCAACGGAATCTTAGGGAGTATCGTTAAAGACGTACAGAGCTGAGGAGGAGGAAATTTAACTAACAGTTTTCGGATTATAAGGAGCTATACGAGGAGCCTATTCGTCATGAAAATTTCGGTGGATCGTCTAAACAAGGACGAGCTTACATATGAGCTCGCTATCCGGGGTTTCCCAGCAGACACAGTGGACGCGATGAGAAAGTCTTTGAGGGCGGCGCTAAAGGCTGAAACGGAGCTAGATACATCGTATGTCGCGGCAGACTACCCATTCGACTACGCGACAGACCATGCGGAACTGTTGGCAAAAGCATCTGAAGTTGAAGAACTGGCAGCTCGGGTTACAGGTGATAAGACGGCATCGGATTATCTCAAGGTGAGAGTGAAAATCGAATTCAGCTTCCGGCGGTTGGAGAACATGCAGGCGGTGACCATTGAGCAAAAGAATGAAGCGAAGTCACTACGGAATAGGTTCATCCTGGCGATGGGTTTCTTGGTGGAGAGGGTAGAAGATTCAAGCGGCGATGAGGCGGAACAGCCGAGCGAAGACCAAGCGGTCTCTGCAACACCGACAGCACGCGGCACTAATCTGGCGGAAGTGGCAAAATGGGGCCTTAAATTCAGTGGTGATTCGACAGGTTCGGTTAACGCTTTTTTAGAACGGGTCAAAGAGTTGCGTCAGGCGCGTGGACTCACCAAATCACAGCTTTTCAGGGCAGCAGTCGATCTCTTCGACGGGCGGGCTCTAATTTGGTTTAGGGCTAACCGAAGCATTGTTGGGTGATGGGACGAGTTGGTGGCGGAGTTGAAGGCAGAATTTTTGCCCTCAGACTACGAAGATCGCCTATGGGACGAGATCCAGAAGCGGACACAGGGAGAGAATGAGTCCATGGGGGTCTACGTGGCCGTTATGGAGCGTCTTTTCAGTCGCTTGAAAACAGGTTGCTCAGAGGAGAAGAAGCTGCGTCTATTGCGGAGGAATATCGCGCCATTCTACCAGCAACAGCTGGGCCTAACCTCAGTGACATCTATCGCGGAGCTGGTAAGGATGGGCCGCACCCTGGATGCGACTAGGGCGTCGGTGGCGGCGTTTGTGCCTCCCAGCACCCGTTCCAGACGCTGTCTAGAGCCAGACCTGGCATATGTTGGGACGGGAAGTGCTGAGCGAGTTGCTGCAGTGTCCGAGCGAAGCCAAATTCAATGTTGGAATTGCAAGCGGGAGGGACACTTATCGAGAGCATGTACGGAGCCAAGGCGGTGTTTTGGGTGTGGACGTCTAGGGGTCATGCGGTCCGCCTGTCCAACTTGTCGAGTGAGGGTCAATAACCAGGTGGATCGAGGTCGGTCAGGGATCGAGGAATCGGGAAACGGCCGGCGTGCTCGCTAGGCAGCAAAGCGAGTACTGGGCCGAGGCCGCAAAAGCAACGTTATCAGCCGAAGGTAGATTATGCCCTGGTTAGAAGCGAACAAGACTGTCGTCCGCACTTACGGGTGGAGATTGAGGTCATGGAAGGACTACTGGATTCGGGGGCCAGCCGCACAATCCTAGGAGGAAAGGGGTGGTTCCGGTTGGCAGAGAAGGGTGTGACATGTAGTCAAGGAGGAACTGAGCAAGTACGACTTGCCACCGGGGCAATGTGTTCGGTGGACGGGGAGGCACGGTTGCGTTTTGCTTTGAACGGACGTGAGCACGACATGGAGGTATTGATCATTACGTCGATCCCTCAGGAAGCGATATTGGGGATCGATTTTTGGCAGCGTTTCGGTGTTGTCCTAGATATGCAAGGTCAGCAATGGACGTCGGTCGCTTCAGCGGAGGCGGTGGGGGTAGTGCGCTGCGAAGTCGGACAGACTTATCAACTGGAGAAGCAGAGACCTTGGCTTTGTTGTTAGAGGAGCAGTTCGGGTTAATGGGCGAGGGATTGGGCTGTGCGAAAGCAGTTAAGCATGTCATTAAAACTTCGGCTCTCCCGATCAAGCAGAGGTATTACCCGGTCTCACCCGCTGTGCAGAGACAAATCAATGCTGAGTTGGATGATATGCTTCGAATGGGAGTGGTCGAGCCGTCGTCAAGTCCTTGGTCGTCGCCGATATTGCTGGTTCGGAAGAAAGACGGGACTTATCGTTTTTGCATAGATTTTCGAAAAGTGAATGCGGTGTTTGAGAAGGACGCATACCCTTTGCCTTACATTTCCGCTACTTTGGGCAAGCTGAGGAATGCAAAGTACTTGTCGACGCTGGACGTCAAGTCAGCTTACTGGCAGGTACCGATGGCAGAAGACTCTAGGCAATACACCGCGTTCACCGTGCCAGGAAGGGGGTTGTTTCATTTTCTCAGGATGCCTTACGGACTTCACAATGCGGGGGCCACATGGCAACGGCTGATCGACACGGTGCTCGGGCCTGCATTGGAGCCTTACGTGTTTACATATCTCGACGATGTGATAATCGTGACTGAGACATTTGAGCGACATATAGAAGTCCTGCGAGAAGTGTTTGTTCGACTGAGAGAGGCGGGTCTACGGTTGTCACGTGAAAAATGCCAGTTTTGTAGGGCGCAGTTGAGATATTTGGGTTACCTAGTTGATGCAGAAGGCTTGCATGTAGACCCTGAAAAAGTAAAGGCGGTAAGCGAGTTTCCGCGTCCCGTAACAGTGAAACAGGTTAGACAACTCTTAGGTATGGTGTCTTGGTACATACGCTCTATTCCGGACCATGCAACGATGGTGGCTCCCCTGACTGATTTACTAAAGAAGGGTCGCAAGTTTGTGTGGAGTGACGAGTGCGCGCGCGCGTTTGCCTTGTGTAAACAGAGGCTCACTACGGCACCGGTACTGTCGTGTCCTGACTTTGACCTCCCATTCAAAGTACAAACAGATGCGTCGGACGTGGGCATCGGGGCGGCACTGAGCCAGGCACACTCGTCGGGAGAAAAGGTTGTGTGTTATCTCAGCAGGGCGCTCTCGAGTAGTGAGAGGAAATATTCAGCAACGGAAAAAGAATGTTTAGGGGTGCTATGGGCAATCGAAAAGCTGCGCCCATATATTGAAGGCACTCATTTCATCGTAATTACTGATCACCACTCACTCGTTTGGTTGAATAGGCTGAAGGACCCCACTGGTAGGCTGGCTAGATGGGCGGTAAGGCTCCAGCAGTTTGACTTCGAAGTAGTTCACCGCAAAGGGAAGGAGCACTTGGTGCCGGATGCACTCTCCCGGGCAATTAACCAGGTAGACAGTATAGGCGCCTCACTGAAACTGGAGCCATGGTACGAGAAAATGTTGGAGAACGTGCGAGGAGATCCAGTGAAATACTCAAACTGGAGAGCTATGGATAACACCCTGTGGAAACGGGCAGAGGCGACCAGCTATGAAGCGGGAAACAAAACCGGTTGGACAAGAGTAGTGCCGAGAGCTGAGAGTGGAGCCGTTCTCAACCGGTGCCACGACGATCTTACAGCAGGGCATATGGGAACTGATCGGACACTATCCCGAGTTGCGCAAACCTACTATTGGCCAGGGATGCGGGCGGACATCCGCCGATACGTGGAGAAATGTAAAGTTTGCCAGGCATGCAAAGTCGAGAGGAGGGCACCGATTGGGTTGATTGCCACCAGGGCCGGCGAGGCTAAAGATCCCTGGGAAATGATCTGTGTGGATCTGGTGGGACCGCTGCCCAGGTCAAAGCGTGGTCACGTTTACATTTTGACAGTATTGGACTACGTCACCAAGTTTTCGATCTTGCTACCAATGCGAACAGCGACAGCTTCAAATGTTTTCCGACTATTGGAAGAAAACGTATTCCTGGTGTATGGTGTACCAAGGGTTTTGGTATGCGACAATAGCGTGCAATTTCGGGGCAAGCAATTTAAATGTCCGGTGGAGGGTTATGGGGTACGGATTAAGTACACTGCGCTGTACCACCCACAGGCCAATCTGGCCAAAAGGCGCAACCAAGATGTGAAGTGCATGTTGCGCTGCTATGCGTCGGATAACCAGCGCACGTGGGACGAGTACTTAGCAAAGGTTGCTTGCGCTTTGAGAACCTATAAGCACGAGGTCACCGGTTACTCCCCATATTTTCTAAATTTTGGCCGGGAGATGGTTACGTTTTAAGAGGAAACAGAACCGCCCAAAAGCGGGGATCGAAGTTTTAGCCCTCTACGGAACGCGAGAGCACTAGATGAAGTTCGACAAGAAGTGATCCAGAGGATGGGGCTGGTGGCTTCATCAAGTAAAAAACGCAATGACTTCCGGCGGAGGACGGTAGATTTCCAGATAGGTGATAGCGTATGGAGAAGGAACTATGTATTGTCAGATGCCAGCAAACATTTCTCCGCCAAACCTACATTCGTTGGGCCTTACAAAATAAAGGAAAAGACTTCAGCGTGGACCTTTGAGTAGTTGATGAGAGGGGGAAGTCTGCAGGAAACTGGCATTCAAAAGACCTTAAACGGTATGTTGAAGGGAATGTATGTTGTCTTGAGAATGCATTATAACTCATATGTGCAAGGTTTCAGATATTACCACTGCATGAATTTCAACGTTTATGAGAGCAAAACACGGGTTAATTATATTCGTTATCAGTTGCTTATTTCACATAATTTTGAAAGCAGCATCTCATATAACATCAATGAAGAAAATGCTCAGTGCCTGCAGCACTGTAACTGAAGTTGGTGTTTGGGGCTGCGATCCGAAAAATTTGCAGAACTTTGCGAATTGTAACATCGGTTATTTATTTTCATTGTAAATGTTTCCGGTATGTATACTAACTGTAAGCATTTATTGATACAAAAGTAGCACAACCGACTCGTGCTGGCAACCTTTCGCCAGTATCAAATCCAAGAATATATCAAATCTGCTTCACGTTGTTTAATTACATTCGAAGTTATAGGAGTATAAAGAAATTTAGGGTTACCTGCAGCGAGTTTTTCAAATGATCGAAAGCTTAATATTTGCTGTTTATTGTCACTACAATATCATTACCATTTGAAAATTCTACGATAAAACCGCTTAATAAAGATATTGCAATTAAACCACAAAACCAACAATAGCTGGCAACCCTATCGTGGTCTTTTCAACCAAATTTGGCCTGAATAATGTTTATGACAGGTTTCATTAATTGTATGAAATTCGTATTGATTTCATGACTGCACTGGAAGTTATAGTACAAAAAGTTTTATTTTCCTGAGCGAATTTTCAAAACCAAAGACACAAAAATTACCATAGCAGGTAGCACCAATCAAATTTTTCAACCAAATTTCCACAAACAGAGATTAGAGTTAGGTTTAGCTTCTGTGTCAATTTCATGAAAATCTGGTAACTTATTCACATTTCATAGGGCAAAAAGCAGTTTTTTTTCTTTGTAATGTTTTCAAGATGGCAACCACTGGCACAGAGTTGCCCACAATTCAAAATCGCTTCTATCAAATCTGGTCTTACTTAAGTCCAATGCATTCTGTAAATTTTAGCTGTATCTGATTATTGTTCGTGAGTTTCCGTGAACAGAAGTTTTTGATGCTAAAAATATAGGTTAACTGGGAGAGGGTTACCGTTCTTGTCCGACATGAAATTTCCAAAGTTTTATTTTGAACGTGTAGATAAAACATAAGATTTATATACAGATGGTTTTATTGTAAGAAACGGACATTTTTTTGAATATTCGATGGTTTGAATGTTTTTACTTCCAAATTTTTTTTTTCAAAATGAAGACACCAAAATTATCATAGCTGGCAACTCCCAACCGAATTTTTCGACCAAATTTTTACCAAACAGGTTTAAAGTAAGGTCCAGCAATTGTGTGAGTTTCGTCAAAATCGAACGATTCAATCAGAATTTATAGGGCTAAAAACAGTTATCTTTTTTAGTGGTTTTTCAAGATGGCACCACTGGCACAGAATCACCCGCATTTCAAAATCACTTCGTTCAGACCTGGTCCTATTTAAGGTCAATACATGCTGTGAATTTCAAATAATTCTGCCCATCGGATCGTGAGTTTCCGTGAACAGAAGTTTTTGATGCTAAAAATATAGGTAAATTGGGCAAGGGTTGCCAGGCGTGCCCGTTATACCATATCTTTTTTTTTTTTTTGGTTATGTAAACAAAGCACAAGATTACATATGAAAGGCTATTTTTGAAGAAACTGCATTTTTTCAAGAGAGACGATGATTTGGAGGTTTTCACTTTCAGTGCCTGCCCTAACTACAGAGTTGCCAGCACGCTCATTAAAAGCCACATAAATCTACAACTAAATAATATCAATATGTCCTGAAAATTTGGTAATGATTGAATAGCTCTGTCAAAAGTTATCGAAATTTAAAAATTTTCAAATTTTCCTGTCTTCTTTTTAGGCACCCAGCGCACACATAGGGTTAAAATATTCCAAAGCATTATCCGATTCATATGTAAAACACGTTAGAAATTTATTTTATTAACTTTATTTTTGCGAAAATCATTTGTGCACGAAATAATAGGTATTTTAAAAATATCACTTAAATGCCCGCCGGCGCGAAAAGGTTTACAATATGACATGTAAAGAGACCTGGACCTATTCTGCATATACACCAATGTATCCTGAAAGTTTCAGCTCAATCGAATGGCGCGTTCCCGAGATTATCTCACTGAAATTTTTTGTACATATATATATATATATATATATATATATATATATATATATATATATATATTATATATATATATATAATATATATATATATATATATATATATATATATATATATATATAAAGAAATATGAATTTTTGGCCGAATCGATTTTAATACTAATGTTCTTCGAACATTAGTAAAAAACACGTGCGAGTGTATGATAACCTTTCCCGGCTTTAGGTCTTGTGCGGTAATGGTAGAAAATTAGGGGACTCGAATATGTGCTAGCTTAAAAACCAGATCGCGAAATAAGGTGAGCTATGTAGACATTTGTCACCAGTGGAAGGCACTAGAGAGATTTTGATTAGGGATAAGATAGCTTAGTGGTGGTGGGTTAAAATAGATAAGCGGTGGTGGGCTAAGGTAAAAGATTGTTAGAATAATTCGGAGGTGGTGGTTAAATTTACTTGTAGCTCAGCCATGTATTCGTGATGAAAGCGGCGAGATAAGATTGGATTTAAGTTAGAAGAGAGGTTAATTGTATAGGATATTAGTATTAGTATGTTTGTACATGAAAGCAATACCGTCAGGCTGGTGGTGAATCAGATTTAGCTGTTATCTCTTTTCATTTTCTTTCCTTCGTTTTTTTTTTCTTTTCGTTGCGCTTACTTTCGGGGTTCCTTGTTCGTGTTCATCTCGTTTCCTTCGCGTTTGCCCCTTCAATTTTCCCCGTGGGCGGTAGTGGAAATAGTTTTCCTAAAATCAAGTTCAGTATATGTTAGAATTTTGCATGTATAAATTAGACAGATACCAACACCGTTCATGCCACGAATCGAGGACGGTTAGCACTAACATGCTGGGATAGAGATAGTGCCTGAAAAGAAAGGGTTACAAAAAATGAAATGATATACCATAGATAGGGCGTGACTTCCGTGCTTCTGTTGGGCGTAGTTGATATTTTATTTTCCTCCCGTGCCTCATTTTCGTCCTGTTTTGCTTTTCTCGATTTTTTTTTTTTATCCTGGATTTCCTTTTTTTTTCCCTTCCTTGATTTCCTTTGGCTTTTATCCTAAAATCGAGTTCAGGTCGTATTTGAATAGCGGAAATGTTAAAGATACAGATAACGACACTATTTAGAGCTATTAGTCGTGACAAATATGCATGCATGATTAGTTGTATACGAGATTGTTAGTGTGGAAGCGCGCAGTGCGACGGACGGTGTAACACCCAGATGACGTGAGGAGCAATCGAGAATTCAGATAGGGAATGTGAACAGCCGGAATAAATTTTACGTGAAGTCAAAGCGTACCGAAATCTCAAATTTTGAATCAGTATATAGGTTTAACGCGGCGTCGCGGTGAAATAACGTCGAGAATTCCCAGGGGAATTCTCTGAAGAGAGGGGGGTGTCACGGTCGATCATACTCGCGAGTCGTATCGGTAGAGGATTAAAGCTCTTGTTAATCTATAGACGCAGACAGGCTGATGGTAAAGAGAAGAAGTAGTGATGTTGTAAGCAATGAGTTCAGTGGAGGAAATCGTAGGCTAAGTAATAATGTAGAATATAGGGTATCGTAAGAAATAATGTAGGTTACAGATTGTATTATTGTAGATTAAGCTTCGAGTCTCAGCGAACCCTGTCAGAAACGGCCAATATCAGAACCAAGGCGCGCATTTGCCAGGACCCGGTATTCCTCGAAGCTGATGTGGGGCCGAGTCGCCTCCATAACAGTCTCGAATAAACAATATGATCAAAGAACTCACCTGACTGAAGTAAAAGATAAATATTCTTTTCGACGACTTGGTACGGCAAGCAGTGCAGCCGGTCCGCCTTCGTTTGTGGGCAGTATCTGGATTTCAGGACCGGACAAACGATATTGCGTATATCATCCCTCCTATTAATACGGACCAAAGATGAAGAAATAACAGCAGGTGTATATTTTGGTGGTGAGGTTCAGGACTTTCCCCGACAGTATGGAGTTCGAAACGTTTAGATACGGCCGCCGTTCACGCAGAAGATGCATCGGTTTTTCACCTGCCGCGAAGACACGAGTGTTATTGCTGCTACAACGTATTCCAACGCCAGCACAACAAATGACATCAACGATATACTAGATAGTGATGCGGGTTCCCAGAATCTCCAAGCAGATAAAAACGAACAATTGTGGTGGAAGGGAAAATGTTTACATACCTGTTCCGGCGAGTGGGAGCTCCTGTCACAAGATACCTGCATTTCGACAGCGCAGTTGACAATTTATCCCCATATTTCAAGGCGCTACAGGCATGCGGCCAGCATAGTCAGATGACCCGCCAGCAACAGCATCAATTGTATCAAGTCCAGCATCAGCACACTCAACAGAATCGGCACAAGGCGATTACCGACCCAGTAAATGATGCAAAATACGACAACGACAACGGCCATGGTGACAGGCAAAACACGGATCTGACAGTTCAAGTGTCTAGGGCAGTTCGGCGGAACGCCAGAGGAACGGACCGCGTTCCGGAACGTATCAAGGCGGAACGTATTCAATAGATTGAGCGCAATGCCAGGTGCAATGACCGACTGCACTTGCGGCAATGCACATTAATGAAGAAAGTGCAATGACCGGGAACTGAATGCAACGGCCGAAATGCATTTGAAATGCATTGGGATATTTTGTTCAAACGGACAATCCAGGATCCCGTCAAAGCGGGATCAGGAAGCGGGAG
>CAXBUK010000092.1:130000-132500 GCA_963978885.1 Nemotelus pantherinus | reverse complement strand
TGTGCATTGCCGCAAGTGCAGTCGGTCATTGCACCTGGCATTGCGCTCAATCTATTGAATACGTTCCGCCTTGATACGTTCCGGAACGCGGTCCGTTCCTCTGGCGTTCCGCCGAACTGCCCTAGACACTTGAACTGTCAAATCCGTGTTTTGCCTGTCACCATGGCCGTTGTCGTTGTCGTATTTTGCATCATTTACTGGGTCGGTAATCACCTTGTGCCGATTCTGTTGAGTGTGCTGATGCTGGACTTGATACAATTGATGCTGTTGCTGGCGGGTCATCTGACTATGCTGGCCGCATGCCTGTAGCGCCTTGAAATATGGGGATAAATTGTCAACTGCGCTGTCGAAATGCAGGTATCTTGTGACAGGAGCTCCCACTCGCCGGAACAGGTATGTAAACATTTTCCCTTCCACCACAATTGTTCGTTTTTATCTGCTTGGAGATTCTGGGAACCCGCATCACTATCTAGTATATCGTTGTTGTCATTTGTTGTGCTGGCGTTGGAATACGTTGTAGCAGCAATAACACTCGTGTCTTCGCGGCAGGTGAAAAACCGATGCATCTTCTGCGTGAACGGCGGCCGTATCTAAACGTTTCGAACTCCATACTGTCGGGAAAGTCCTGAACCTCACCACCAAAATATACACCTGCTGTTATTTCTTCATCTTTGGTCCGTATAATAGGGGGATGATACGCAATATCGTTTGCCCGGTCCTGAAATCCAGATACTGCCCACAAACGAAGCGGACCGGCTGCACTGCTTGCCGTACCAAGTCGTCGAAAAGAATATTTATCTTTTACTTCAGTCAGGTGAGTTCTTTGATCATATTGTTTATTCGAGACTGTTATGGAGGCGACTCGGCCCCACCATCAGCTTCGAGGAATACCGGGTCCTGGCAAATGCGTGCCTTGGTTCTGATATTGGCCGTTTCTGACAGGGTTCGCTGAGACTCGAAGCTTAATCGACAATAATACAATCTGTAACCTACATTATTTCTTACGATACCCTATATTCTACATTATTACTTAGCCTACGATTTCCTCCACTGAACTCATTGCTTACAACATCACTACTTCTTCTCTTTACCATCAGCGTGTCTGCGTCTATAGATTAACAAGAGCTTTAATCCTCTACCGATACGACTCGCGAGTATGATCGACCGTGACAACCCCCTCTCTTCAGAGAATTCCCTGGGAATTCTCGACGTTATTTCACCGCGACGCCGCGTTAAACTATATACTGATTCAAAATTTGAGATTTCGGTACGCTTTGACTTCACGTAAAATTTATTCCGGCTGTTCACATTCCCTATCTGAATTCTCGATTGCTCCTCACGTCATCTGGGTGTTACACCCGTCCGTCGCACTGCGCGCTTCCACACTAACAATCTCGTATACAACTAATCATGCATGCATATTTGTCACGACTAATAGCTCTAAATAGTGTCGTTATCTGTATCTTTAACATTCCGCTATTCAAATACGACCTGAACTCGATTTTAGGATAAAAGCCAAAGGAAATCAAGGAAAGGGAAAAAAAAGGAAATCCAGGATAAAAAAAAAAAATCGAGAAAAGCAAAACAGGACGAAAATGAGGCACGGGAGGAAAATAAAATATCAACTACGCCCAACAGAAGCACGGAAGTCACGCCCTATCTATGGTATATCATTTCATTTTTTGTAACCCTTTCTTTTCAGGCACTATCTCTATCCCAGCATGTTAGTGCTAACCGTCTCGATTCGTGGCATGAACGGTGTTGGTATCTGTCTAATTTATACATGCAAAATTCTAACATATACTGAACTTGATTTTAGGAACACTATTTCCACTACCGCCCACGGGGAAAATTGAAGGGGCAAACGCGAAGGAAACGAGATGAACACGAACAAGGAACCCCGAAAGTAAGCGCAACGAAAAGAAAAAAAACGAAGGAAAGAAAATGAAAAGAGATAACAGCTAAATCTGATTCACCACCAGCCTGACGGTATTGCTTTCATGTACAAACATACTAATACTAATATCCTATACAATTAACCTCTCTTCTAACTTAAATCCAATCTTATCTGCCGCTTTCATCACGAATACATGGCTGAGCTACAAGTAAATTTAACCACCACCTCCGAATTATTCTAACAATCTATTACCTTAGCCCACCACCGCTTATCTATTTTAACCCACCACCACTAAGCTATCTTATCCCTAATCAAAATCTCTCTAGTGCCTTTCCACTTGGTGACAAATGTCTACATAGCTCACCTTATTTCGCGATCTGGTTTTTAAGCTAGCACATATTCGAGTCCCCTAATTTTCTACCATTACCGCACAAGACCTAAAGCCGGGAAAGGTATCATACACTCGCACGTGTTTTTTACTAATGTTCGAAGAACATTAGTATTAAAATCGATTCGGCCAAAAATTCATATTTCTTTATATATATATATATATATATATATATATATATATATATATATATATATATATATATATATATATAT
>CAXBUK010000092.1:50000-127500 GCA_963978885.1 Nemotelus pantherinus | reverse complement strand
ATCATCCCGCAAAAACAATTCCAATTTGATTCTGCTTTCGGAGGCTTATTCCGAAAAACAATCGAGTTTCCCGTATCAATTATTCTCTGCTTTGATAAGCTTTAGAGACAATATACGATGTCTATGCGATTATAGACAAGAAGGGAACCGTGATCACAAATCAATAACATTAATGAGTAAATTATTTCCATGGATATAAGTCGGAGATGTTAAAATTTGTCACAACCAGCGTAAATAAAAATTAATCATATCCAACTGCAACAGTCAAAAATGCACTGTGTGCTGGTGTCTGATGAGAATCAGTGCATGCTTTCGAAACCGCTTTGTCAAATAAATATTTTCAAGATAAATAAATTTTTTTCAATTTTAATCATCCCGCAAATACAATTCCAATTTGATTCTGCTTTCGGAGGCTTATTCCGCAAAACGACCGAGTTTCCCATATCAATTATTCTCTGCTTTGATCAGCTTAAGAGACGATATTCGTTGTCAATACGATTATAGACAAAAAGGGAACCGTGATCACAAATCAATAACATTTATGAGTAAATGATTTCCATGGATATAAGTCGGAGATGTTAAAATTTGTCACAACCAGCATAAATAACAATTAATTATTTCCAACTGCAAGTGGTCACACCAGTCAAGTATGCACTGTGTGCTGGTGTCTGATGAAAATCATTGCATGCTTTCGAAACCACTTTGTGAAATAAAATTTTTCAAGATAAATTAAAAAAATTTCAATTTTAATCATTCCGCAAAAACAATTCCAAATTGATTCTGCTCTCGGAGGCTTATTCCGCGGAACGATCGAGTTTCCCACATCAATTATTCTCTGCTTTGATCTGCTTTAGAGACGATATTCGTTGTCTATACGATTATAGACAAAAAGGGAACCGTGATCACAAATCAATAACATTTATGAGTAAATTATTTCCATGGATATAAGTCGGAGATGTTAAAATTTGTCACAACCAGCGTAAATAACAATTAATGATTTCCAACTGCGAGTGGTCACACCAGTCAAGTATTCATGGTGTGCTGGTGTCTGATGAGAATCAGTGCATGCTTTTGAAACCACTTTGTAAAAGAAAATTTTCAAATAAATAAAATTTTTTTCAATTTTAATCATCCCGCAAAATCAATTCCAATTTGATTCTGCTTTCGGAGGCTTATTCCGCAAAACGATCGAGTTTCCCATATCAATTATTCTCTGCTTTGATCTGCTTTAGAGACGACAAACGCTGTCTATGCGATTATAGACAAGAAGGGAACCGAGATAACAAATCAATAACCTTTATGAGTAAATTATTTCCATGGATTTAAGTCGGAGATGTTAAAATTTATCTAAACCAGCGTAAATAACAATTAATGATTTCCAACTTTGAATGGTCACACCAGTCAAGTATTCATTGTGTGCTGGTGTCTGATGAGAACCAGTGCATGCTTTCGAAACCACTTTGTCAAATAAAAAATTTCAAGAATAATAAAATTTTTTTCAATTTAGTCATCCCGCAAAATCAATTCCAATTGGATTCTGCTTTCGGAGGCTTTTTCCGCAAAACGATCGAGTTTCCCACATCAATTATTCTCTGCTCTGATCTGCTTTAAAGACGATATACGTTGTCTATGCGATTTTAGACAAGAAGGGAACCGTGATCACAAATCAATAAACTTTATGAGTAAATTATTTCCATGGATATAATTCGGAGATGTTAAAATTTATCTAAACCAGCGTAAATAACAATTAATGATTTCCAACTTTGAATGGTCACACCAGTCAAGTATTCATTGTGTGCTGGTGTCTGATGAGAATCAGTGCATGCTTTTGAAATCAGTTTGTCAAATAAACATTTTCAAGATTTATAAAAATTTTTTCAATTTTAATCATCCCGCAAAAACAATTCCAATTTGATTCTGATTTCGGAGGCTTATTCCGCAAAACGATCGAGTTTCCCGTACCAATATTTTCCTGCTTTGATAAGCTTTAATGATGATATACGTTGTCTATGCGATTAAAGACAAGAAGGGAACCGTGATCACAAATCAATAACCTTTATGAGTAAATTATTTCCATGGATATAAGTCGGAGATGTTAAAATTTATCTAAACCAGCGTAAATAACAATTAATGATTTCCAACTGCAATTGGTCACACTAGTCAAGTATTCATTGTGTGCTGGTGTCTGATGAAAATCAGTGCATGCTTTTGAAACCAGTTTGTCAAATAAACATTTGCAAGATATATAAATTTTTTTTTCAATTTTAAACATCCCGCAAAAACAATTCCAATATAATTCTGCTTTCGGAGGCTTATTCCGCAAAACGATCGAGTTTCCCGTAGCAATATTTTCCTGCTTTGATAAGCTTAAAGTACGATATACGTTGTCTAATCGATTATAGACAATAACCTTTATGAGTAAATTATTTCCATGGATATAAGTCGGAGAAGTTATAATTCAGTCAAGTTTTCACTGTGTGCTGGTGTCTGATGAGAATCGGTGCATGCTTTTGAAACCACTTTGTAAAAAAAATTTTTCAAGATAAATAAAATTTTTTTCAATTTTAATCATCCCGCAAAATCAATTCCAAGTTGATTCTGCTTTCGGAGGCTTATTCCGCAAAACGATATAGTTTCCCATATCAATTATTCTCTGCTTTGATCTGTTTTAGGGACAATAAACGTTGTCTATGCGATTATAGACAAGAAGAGAACCGTGATCACAAATCCATAACCTTTATGAATAAATTATTTCCATGGATATAAGTCGGAGATGTTAAAATTTGTCACAACCAGCGTAAATAACAATTAATGATTCTCGATTCTTGTTCTTGCGAAAAAACAAATACCCAACAGAACAGGAAAATGCTTGTTTCTACAGAAAGTAGCCCGCGATTTTATAAAATAATTTGGTCAATTCAGCTGCAAAGATGAAACTTAATATTTCCTCTGAACAACTGTGATAGCCTCTACAATTGGGAAAACAAAATTCAACAAAAAATATGAATATACTCAATGAATATTAACGAAAGGAAATGAAGTGAAAATTAGTGTCAATAGTATCAATGATTTGAAAAAAATTCTTCTCCTAGAGACGAAAAATTCCGCATAAAATAAAAAAAACTCTAGCGCACCTGAACCGCTAGAAACACTAATGTTCGAAGAACAGTAGAAGAATCGTGCAGGTTTTGAGTGCATATTCTACCACATGAGCTGCTTATTACGGCCAAACTGTTTCAAACGCCACGTTCTACTTTGGTCTCAAGAATGCATTATAACTCATATGGTGGAAGGTTTCAGATATTACCATCGGCATGGGTTTCAAAGTTTATGAAAGAAAAACACTTGTTAATTATATTCGCTATCAGTTGCTTATTTCACCAAACTTTGAAAGCAGCATCTCATATAACACCAATGAAGAAAATGCTCAGTGCCTGCAGCACTGTAACTGAAGTTGGCGTTTGGGGCTGCGATCCGAAAAATTTGCAGAACTTTGGGAATTGAAACATTGGTTATTTATTTTCATTGTAAATGTTTCCGGTATGAATACTAACTGTAAGCATTTATTGAGACAAAAGTAGCACAACCGACTCGTGCTGGCAACCTTCTGCCAGTATCAAAGCCAAGAATATATCACATCTGCTTCACGTTGTTATGTTACATTCGAAGTTATAGGTGTATAAAGAAATTTAGGGTTACCTACAGGAAGTTTTTTCATATAATCGAAAGCTTCATATTTGCTGTTTATTGTCACTACAATATCATTACCATTTGAAAATTCTACGATAAAACCGCTTAATAAAGATATTGCAATTAAACACAAAACCAACAATAGCTGGCAACCCTATCGTGGCTTTTCAACCAAATTTGGCCTGAATAATGCTTATAACAGGTTCCGAAAATTGTATGAAATTCGTATTGATTTCATGACTGCACTGGCAGCTATAGGGCAAAAAGTTTTATTTTCCTGAGCGAATTCTCAAAACCAAAGACACCAAAATTACCATGGCTGGCAGCACCAATCGAATTTTTCAACCAAATTTCTATCAAACAGAGTTTAGAGTAAGGTGCAGCTACTGCGTCAATTTCATAAAAATCTGGTTACTAATTCACATTTCATAGGGCAAAAAGCAGTTTTTTTTTCTTTGTCATTTTTCAAGATGGCACCACTGGCACAGAGTTGCCCCCAATTCAAAATCGCTTCTATCAGACCTGGTTCTACTTAAGTTCAATGCATTCTGTAAATTTCAATGGTATCTGATTATTGGTTCGTGAATTCCCGTGAACAGAAGTTTTTGATGCTAAAAATATGGGTTAACTGGGAGAGGGTTACCGTTCTTGTCCGACATGAGATTTTCAAAGTTTTACTTTGAACGTGTAGATATAGCATAAGATTTGTATACAGATTGGTTTTATTGTAAGAAACGGACATTTTTAGGATATTAGATGATTTGAATGTTTTCACTACCAAATTTTTATTTTTTAAAATTTAAGACACCAAAATTATCATAGCTGGCAGCTCCAACTGAATTTTTCAACCAAATTTCTACCAAACGTGGTTTAAAGTAAGGTCCAGCTACTGTGTGAATTTCGTCAAAATCAAACGATTCAGTCAGAATTTATAGGGCTAAAAACAGTTATCTTTTTTAGTGATTTTTCAAGATGGCACCACTGGCACAGAATCGCCTGCATTTCAAAATCACTTCTATCAGACCTGGTCCTAGTTAAGGTCAATACATTCTGCAAATTTCAATTAATTCTGCTCATCGGATCGTGAGTTTCCGTGAACAGAAGTTTTTGATGCTAAAAATATAGGTAAATTGGGCAAGGGCTACCAGGCGTGCCTGTTATACCATATCAAATTTTATTTTTTGTCTATGTTAACAAAGCACGAAGTTTACATATGAGTGGCTTTTTTTTGAAGAAACGGCATTTTTTTCAAGAGAAACGATAATTTGAAAGTTTTCACTTTCAGTGCTTGCGCTAGCTTCAGGGTTGCCAGCACGCTCATCAAAAGCTACACGAATTTACAACTAAATAATACCAATATGTTCTGAAAATTTGGTTATGATTGAAAAGCTCTGTCAAAAGTTATCGCAATTTAAAAATTTTCAATTTTTCCCGATCTCTTTCTAGGCACCCAGCGCACACATGGGGTTAAAAAATTCCAAAAAATTATCCGATTCACATGTAGAACACGTTCGAAATTTATTTTGTTAACTTTATTTTTGCAAAACTTATTTGTGTACGGAATAATAGGTATAATAAAAATATCACTAAAATGGCCGCCGGCGCCAAAGGGTTAAAGATTTTTAACTTTTTCTGAGACCTGGCACTATTCTGCATATACACCAATGTGTCCTGAAAATTTCAGCTCAATCGGATGGCGCGTTCCTGAGATTTTTTCACTGAAATTTTTTGATGATATATATATATATATATATATATATATATATATAGAAATATGAATTTTTGGCCAAAGTGATTTTAATACTAATGTTCTTCTTCGAACATTAGTAAAAATTATGATTCCTAGCCTCCACCTTCAGGAATGGGACATGAAATAGGATGGGAGTAGGATTAAAAGTTCAACACAAAATGATTAAATGGGAGAGGAAATATTTAGGACTTCAGGTTGTTATGGTTGTCTCCGAGATGATAACACAACTATTTGCGCCAAGTCCGGCTCAACGAGTTCTAGCCGAACAACACCTCAATGGGTGGACACAGACCGATTTAGACGAGCGGTTTTTTGCTGGATCCAGCACGAGCTTTTAGGAAATAGAAGTGAAGGATGGAACGAAACAGCGAGCACGAGTGGTATAGTTGGTCATCGAGCACGGCAGCGATTTTTATGTTGATTTTCTTAGAAAAAATTTGAGGGTCAGAAATTTTTTGGTAGATAGCTCGATTTAGTCTGCTTGGAGACGTCCAGTAGAGCGCACCGAATAATTTTGGTAAATCAGCAAGCTACAAGTGGAATTTATCATGTCGGGAAAGTTGATATGGAGCCGGGAGCTAATATGTATGTTATAAGTAGAGTATGAGGAGAAAGAAAACCTATATAATCCTCAACGCAAGGATTATATTAATAGAAATATGCGGGAGAAAAGTTAAGAGGACATTTTGAAAAAATTAAAAAGTGTTGATGATACAATAAGTTTGTGTAGCATCCGGAACAAGATCCAAATTTTGCGAAGTCAAAACGCCAAAGAGTTACGGTTAGTAGTGGCTTCGCGGGTGGTTTGGAAGACGTTTACGAGCCAAAACTTTGGTGTTTTGACAAACTAAATTTTCTAAAACCACACTGCGCCATTAGGACATCAGTGTCAAATTTCAGCACAGTAAGTAATTTTTAATGAATTAAACCAAAAATAACAATAATGACACTTATTTTGTAATTTCTAGGATACTGAACAACGCTTAGAAGCGAACGCCTTCAGCTCTAGCATTCAGCAACTGCAGAGCCCTCTTTATTCTACGCCTAAGGTAACAAAGTTTTTGCATTAATATGTTAATTACATAATCATTTTTCTTGCCAATCTAATTTTCCTTCATTAACAAAATATTCCGCAAAACTGTTGCCTTATGGTTTCAGCCACTCTTCGGTCGCGCATTGAAGCCATTCCTTTTGTTTTAATATCCATATTAATTGTTGTTTTTATATCTGTAGTATAGTTGTTCTGGCTATGGTGCATTAAGAAGTTGTGTAAAACGGAAGAAGCTCGTGAAATACTTTCCACATTAGCAACTTGTAAATTAATACATTTTTGTGAAATTTGAAATCTGTTCGTAAATATCCCAAACGTATGTTAGACCGTTTGTCTTGCCCTGCTGAGGCGAAGATTGAAAATTTCTTTTGTTTTGTTTGTGGTTGCATATGAAGACGGCTTCATCAAGTGCTTTTGCAATGAGAAGGCATCATCTGTGACTATGACATAAGGCAGATGTCTATTATTACCTATTACTTTGTCTGCAGGAAAGTGTTTTTCTGCATTATCGATTACATTTTTCAAGTCGCTTTTTGTGAAAATGTCAGTATCGTTTGCCCTACCGTTTGATCCAATGTCTACATATATAAACTTGTAGTCCGCATCAACCAAAGCCAATAAAACTTTACTATTCGTTCCTTTGTAGTTCCGATAAACAGATCCATCTTTACGTAAACTCCGGAAAGATATATGTTTCCCATCTAACGATCCCAAGCAAAGTGGATACTGCCAACGTTTTTCATATGTCTCCGCAATTTTTCGCCATTCTATGATGGTAGTAGGATATAACATGAAAAAACTAATTAGCAAATATATTAGCAAATATAACATGAAAAAACTAATTAGCATTATGAATTATTTATTTATTTTTCAGAAAGCTAAATTTCAAAAAAATCAATTGCGGAAGCAGATTAGCGACATATTAAGATTAATGGAACAGTTTCTTAATAAAAGTCAAGATGATGGAGGTAACGGCTGGGTAGCCCAATTGGTGGTGTCACAGCTGAACCAAATAAAGGACCCCATTATACAAAACAACACGGTTTGGGATATACAATGTGCTTTGAGGCAAGGAATTGAAGCAGTGTCAAAAGTGCTGAGGCAAACACCACCGTATCACCGTAAGTACGTGAGAGGAAATCGGATGCTGGAAATGGAGATTTTTCCAGCGATTCGGAGAAACAAAATAAAAAAATATTTTATCAATGTTAACAATACCGTCATCATCCACAACTGTAATTCTTATGTCCCCAGCAAGAGACTTTACATCACAATCACTTGATGGGATAGAGGTAGAAAATGAAGATGTATTTTAATATATTGAGAATAAATATATTTTTCTTTTGTATTTTTATGTTTTATTTCAAAATTACCTTTAAATATTCTCCTCTTAAATTATTCCATAAAATTTGACAAATTTTCGATACATACACACTCAAAAAACTTTTGGAAAGCCTTGTTTGAAAATTCACGCTTTGATATATTTCACCAGTTGCTTAGTATCGTAAGGTTGCAACTAACTTTTCTTTCGGTGATATCGCATTTCTCATGACAGTATCTTGGCACTGTAGCTCTCTCTCTACATATGAAAGGAAGGTCTCAAAAGTCTCGTCTGTCATTCTCAAATAATTCCTATACAAATCTTCATCTTCAGGTTTTAATTCTTTTATGAGGAATGAAAAAGAACCTTTGGAATTTCTGTGTTGTCTCCATCTTATAATCCAAATTTTGCGTTTCCGCTTTTGATCTGTTATTAGTTGTAAGGCGATTGCAGAATTTGCAAGAGCAAGTGATACTACTTTATTTATATCGCATGCAGATTTTGATAAGGCTAATGCAGCATCTGATAAGCGTAATGATAAAATTTCATCTTCACAATCACTTGAATCAATTTTTTCGATTTTTACACTTGAAATGTTAAATAATACCCGATTTACAGTTTTACTTCGAAAGTAACTTGCACAAAATATTTTGCTTCCTGAACGAATGACACAATGATCAACTGTCAATTGTGATGAACATAAAAAACTGTGTGCTAGCACAGCAAGAAATCGCTCGTCAAAACTTGCAGCGAGCACCATCGGCCAGCAAACTCTGTGCTGGCAAAGCACAACATCGCTCGTCTAAACCGGCTCTACGCTGTTAAGACATGCCAGCAAGGAATTTATTCGCGATACTCATCAAACGAAATCAGTACTGTTTTCATGCATACATAAAACTATCCTATCATTAGGAGATATTTTGTGATTCCCTCTGACTAATCATCTCACCAACCACCGCAATCTGCATGTATCAAATATTGTAAAAACAAGTTTAATTCTTCGTTTAAAACAGACAAAGTAGCACAAGACGGGCGCCAATGCTGCATTGACGACCGCTCGGCCTGATTGATAGTCAATGAACTAATTGCACAATAACTTGACAAAGCAAGAGTAAAAACAAAGCTTTACCTATGTTAAATCCGATAGGAAAGATCCCACTATATTGCTGTTTATGGCCAAAGAAAACAAAAAAAGAAATTAAAAAGAAAAGAAAAACTCTAGCGCACCTGAACCGCTAGAAAGACTTATGTTCGAAGAACAGTAGAAGAATCGTGCAGGTTTTGAGTGCATATTCCACCACATGAGCTGCTTATTACGGCCAAACTGTTTCAAATGCCACGTTTTACTTTGGTCTCAAGAATGCATTATAACTCATATGGTGGAAGGTTTCAGATATTACTTTCAGATATTAATTTCAACGTTTATGAGAGCAAAACACGGGTTAATTATATTCGTTATCAGTTGCTTATTTCACAAAATTTTGAAAGCAGCATCTCATATAACATCAATGAAAAAAATGTTCAGTGCCTGCAGCACTGTAACTAAAGTTGGTGTGTGGGGCTGCGATCCGAAAAATTTGCAGAACTTTGGGAATTGAAACATTATATATTTATTTTCATTGTAAGTGTTTCCGGTATGAATACTAACTGTAAGCATTTATTGATACAAAAGTAGTACAACCGACTCGTGCTGGCAATCTTTTGCCAGTATTAAAGCCAAGAATATATCACATCTGCTTCACATTGTTTAATTACATTCGAAGTTATAGGAGTATAAAGAAATTTAGGGTTACCTGCAGCAAGTTTTTTCAAATAATCGAAAACTAAATATTTGCTGTTTATTGTCACTACAATATCATTACCATTTGAAAATTCTACGACAAAACCGCTTAATAAAGATATTGCAATTAAACACAAAACCAACAATAGCTGGCAACTTTATCATGGCTTTTCAACCAAATTTGGCCTGAATAAGTTTTATGATAGGTTTCATTAATTGTATGAAATTCGTATTGATTTCATGACTGCACTGGAAGTTATGGGGCAACAAGTTTTATTTTCCTGAACGAATTTTCAAAACCAAAAACACAAAAATTACCATCGCTGGCAGCACCAATCAAATTTTCCAACCAAATTTCCACCAAACAAAGATTAGAGCAAGGTTCAACTACTATGTTAATTTCATGAAAATCTGGTAACTTATTCACATTTCATAGAGCAAAAAGCAGTTTTATTTCTTTGTAATTTTTCAAGATGGCACCACTGGCAGAGAGTTGCCCACACTTCAAAATCGCTTCTATCAAATCTGGTCCTACTTAAGTCCAATGCACTCTGTAAATTTCAGCTGTATCTGATTATTGGTTCATGAGTTCCCGTGAACAGAAGTTTTTGATGCTAAAAATATAGGTTAACTGGGAGAGGGTTACCGTTCTTGTCCGACATTAAATTTTCAAAGTTTTACTTTGAACGTGTAGATAAAACATAAGATTTGTATACAGATTGGTTGTATTGTAAGAAAGGACATTTTTTTGAATATTCGATGGTTTGAATGTTTTCACTTCCAAATTTATTTTTTTCAAATTTAAGACACCAAAATTATCATAGCTGGCAGCTTCAACTGAATTTTTCAACCAAATTTCTACCGAACGTGGCTTTAAGTAAGGTCCAGCTATTGTGTGAATTTCGTCAAAATCGAACGATTCAATCAGAATTTATAGGGCTAAAAGCAGTTATCATTTTTAATGTTTTTTCAAGATGGCACCACTGGCACAGAATCGCCCGTATTTCAAAATCACTTCTATCAGACCTGGTTTTATATAAGATAAATACATTCTGTAAATTTCAATTAATTCTGTCAGTCAGGTCGTGAGTTTCCGTGAACAGAAATTTTTCATGCCAAAAATATAGGTAAATTGGGCAAGGGTTACCAGGCGTGCCCGTTATACCATATCAAATTTTATTTTTTGCCTATGTAAACAAAGCACAAAATTTACATATGAATGGCTTTTTTTTGAAGAAACGGCATTTTTTCAAGAGAGACGATGATTTGGAGGTTTTCCCTTTCAGTGACTGCTCTAGCTACAGCGTTGCCAGCATGCTCATTTAAAGCTACACAAATATACAACTAAATAATACAAATATGTTCTGAAAATTTCGTTATAATTGAATAGCTCTGTCAAAAGTAATCACAGTTTAAAAATTAGCAAATTTTTCCGTTCTCTTTTTAGGCACCCAGCGCACACATGGGGTTAAAAAATTCCAAAACTTTATCCGATTCACATATAAAACACGTTCGAAATTTATTTCGTCAACTTTATTTTTGCGAAAATTATTTGTTTACGAAATAATAGGTATATTAAAAATATCACTTAAATGGCCGCCGGCGCCAAAAAGTTAACAATAACTGGCATTTAGTGAGACCTGGACCTATTCTGCATAAACACCAATGTATCCTGAAAGTTTTAGCTCAATCGAATGGCACGTTCCCGAGATTATCTCAATGAAATTTTTTGATGATATATATATATATATATATATATATATATATATATATATATATATATATATATATATATATATATATATATATATATATATATATATATATATATATATATATATATATATATGGAAATATGAATTTTTGGCCGAATCGATTTTAATACTAATGTTCTTCGAACATTAGTAAAAATGAAAACTAAACGGAAATGAACTTTGTTGGAGCCAACAGTACTCTTTTGAGCCGCCGTCAGTGCAGCATAATTTAGTTTTTAAGACCTTCTTCCTTTAATAGACCAGCGTGCCCTATTTTGCCGACTAGCTCAGTCTGGGCATCGGCTTTGGGTCAGAAGAAGATCTTCTTGCTACAGCACGCTAACGTATGACTTGAAACAAATAAACAAACACCAACATAAAACATACATACAGTAGGGGAACGAAAATAAACTCCGATCGGGAATCATTATTTTTTTTTTAAGAAAAGAATATTATTCAATTTTAATTATTTCATAAATAAATTCACACAAACCAAAATCGATAAAATCAAAAGATAAGGAAGACAAACAAAAATCAGTTAACAATTGAGATCAAATCCAAGAAATAACCAAAAGCTATAAATTCGGTGTGGGTATTTAACTAATTGTTACCCAAACCCGGCCGGGATTGGTTTACACCAATCTTCACATTCACACAGTAATTCATAGAATATTCAACAAAATAAATCAGAAAATAAACAGCAAATATACATACATAGATGCTAATGAAAATAATAAGATAAACCAAATAGCGAAAAGAAATTATTAAATAAGTCGGATCAGCAATAATCTCCCTCACACCGATAAATATGAAAATGAATGTATTTAAACAGATTTGTTCGACTTCATCTTTAAATAACTTGTTTTTTTTCTCATGAAAACATAATCAAAAGAAAATTAATATTAGAGTATATATCTGTTATTGATGTTTAAGGATTGCAATATTTACTCACGAACCTTCGTTGATATGATGGTCTCTGTTTCATAAGGTGTGCATATGTATACATCGGTATTTATCGTTTGGATTCCAGTACTAGGTGCTATAATCACATCGTTGACCGCGTTCGATTCAGAATCCGTTTAAGCTAACGTACGTTTGTAAAACTCTCCTTTCTACATGAACCTCCAATCGACCTGAATTGAACCGCCTGTATTTATCATATGGATTCCAGTATAAGGTGCTCCAATCGACCTGAATTGAACCTGCTATCCTCTGCCTCGATTGCCAACTCAAAATTTTTTGTGGTCTTCCATCAAATTCTTTTTTTTTGCGAACACTTATTGTTCTTTACTTAAGTGGCCATACTTAACCTCCTTGGTGTCAGCATACAATTAATTTTGTCACCAACACGAACATTAAATATCCTCAGGTCAGATGATGATCTGTCAATGATCTGTCAGATGTTGATCTGTCTTTGTACAAATTATGCAAGAGGAATATCGATACGAACCAACTCTGAAGGAATCAATCTACAAAATGAACTCGCTTGCGGTCGTGGCCACCCGTAAGGTTTTAAGATCGATGCCAGGTAACTTAATCGAAGAGAACTTAATTCGAATCAAATGAATACAATATTGTAATTTCAAAGTTCAACCCGAATTGGTGATTGCCAAGTATACAGACGGTTTTTGGTATCGGGCGAAGATTCTAAATATTATCGATGAAGGACTGTGAAAGTTTTCTACCTTAATTACGGCAACTCGAATGTGATCTCTTTTGAAGATGTTCGTATGTGGGAAAGACGTTTCGACTATCTTCCATTTTAAGCGGTTCGATGTAAAATTGCTGGTATAGGAGAAAGACGAAGTCGATTGGTTGAAGCCGCTGAGCAGCTTTGCAAAATGATACTAAACCTATCACCCAAGGCGCTTGTAATAGATAATATCGAATAGCTGCACCTACAGCTATGGGATGTCTACAATAACGACGTTGCTGATTAACTATTATCTAAAGGACTCGTGGATAGAAAGGATGTTTATGGTATGAGAACAAATCAATTACTACCAGCATAAAAAAATCAACATTTTTTTATGCTCCACAAATTTTTCTTTTTGAAGTTTTCTAACACAAGTTTTAATATATCTTGATAAACTGTATAGAGTGAAGTCAAAAATGATTGATTTATATATATAAATATGTCAACAAAATATTTGATCTCCCATGACTATAATAAAGTAGTAAGTGATAATGTGTCTTCGTTTCAAGTATACACAAAATCACTTTAAGGTTATTTCTCTTTCATACTTTCCTCAAAAAAAAATCGTTCTTATTCATGAAAAGTGACCTTCGAATATGAAACATGAATGCAATCTTCAGTTAACAATGTAAGCAAGTGTTTTAAATGACTTGAAGTGTGAAAGTGAATCAAATTCACTAACCCGAAAGCACACAAGCCATCATACATTTCATGTGATATCTGTCACAACTTGTAGAAAACTAAAACTGAGTCTCAGTTGACATAACATTAAATCTATGTGAAAACAAAACGAAATTAGCATCAAACCGCCATTAGTTTTCACCAAAATATTTGGGCGCCGCCATTTGTTGCAAGACGACTTCTCAGCCGAGCCGCCGTCAATGCAGCATAATTTTTTAGTTTAAAGGACTCATTTTAATTTTGATCAGCGTGCCTGACTTTGTCGGCTTACGCAGTCTGGCGTGGGTTTTGGGCAGAGAAAGATTCACTTTGGTGCTACGGCATGCGGACATCACATTTTTACAAACAAACATGCAAGGACAGACGATGGTGAGGAGAAATCATTATTTTTCTTAAATTAAGTTAGTCACACATTGTTATTTGCAATAAACCCATAATAAAAGAAATAGAAAAAGAACCAAGAAAATATATAACCAAAATTATAATGAAAAGGTATCTATGTATAGTCTGTAACTATCTGGACCTTACGAAAGGAAGAAAACGAAACAGGTTCAATAGATGAAAAATTAAAAATTTGATGACAGTATTGAAATAAAAATATAACAAGTTCCCAAACCCGACCGGGATCAGTTAACGCCAATCGTGACAATTCTTTTTTAACCAATAATTAAGTAAATAAGACATAGAGAATTCAAATCAATAAATTATTCCACATTCCATGCTAATCCAATAATTATGTAAATAAGATATTGAATTCAAATAAATAAATAATTTCACATTCCATGCTTATATTAATATTAATGTTCTTCATACCTTTATATACGAATTCCTCTTGTTTTCTTCAAAATAACCGGTAAATTTTAATAATTCATGTTCATTTTCAATATTTATGTACTAGCCTATTATTTTAGTTAAATTTTCTTGTTTCTTTCAAGATTGTATGTTGTCTCTATGTTACAGCAATACGCGGTTCGAGGTTTAAATTATGCGGTGAACTGCCAATAACTCTAATTATATGAAGAACACGCGATACAATTGATATTTATATATGTATAGGTTAATTGATGGATGCAAGTTTTCCTTATTCACAATAGGTACTTAGATGAAGTTTAAGCCACTCGAATGCATCACCATCCTTCGTATTTGCCACCAATCATTCATCAAATGTCCGCATAAGCCATTTTCGTTGATAATCCAAGATTGGCCTACATGAATCCCTTCTGCTTGCTTTGTCGAAGTTTCTTTAACGCAAAGGTTAGTCGGTTCTCTTCAGCTCCACTGGTTTTTGCTTTTTTCGTGATGTAATTTTTTCCACCATTCACCACTTCTTTCTTCAAATTTACTGGTCGTTTACTTTTTTAGCTTCAGAAAAACCAAATTTTTTGTCCACCAAGAGTAATGATCCTCACTTCTCGATCTCCAAAAACCAAAAACCTCTCTCTTTGTTCTCCAATTTTTCAACCAACCGCAAGATCGGTTCCTTTTCAAATTTCCCATTTGGAACGCTATTTCCCGAACTATAAGGATTCCACCAGGTCTGTTCGTACAAGGATGCGACGCCATGTTCGCTGATATGCATCGACGGTAAATCGCAGAAGCTTTCAATGAACAGCTGAGTCTGCTTATCTCATCTGTCAGTACTGATGTTTCCCTTCTACGGTTTGTACTTTTGCTTAAATTAATTTTCAAAAACTAATTAAACATTAATCCAGGGAGGTATATCTCTAATAGTAAGTAATTATATATATATATATATATATATATATATATATATATATATATATATATATATATATATATATATATATATATATATATATATATATATATGTATATATATATATATATATATATATATATATATATATATATATATATATATATATATATATATATATTTATATATATATATAAATAGATATATTTATATATATATATATATATATATATATATATATATATATATATATAGATATATATATATATATATATATATATATATATATATATATATATATATATATATATATATATGTTTATATATATATATATATATATATATATATATATATATATATATATATATATATGTATATATATATATATATATATATATATATATATATATATATATATATATATATATATATATATATATATATCTATATATATATATATATATATATATATATATATATATATATATATATATATATATATATATATATATATATATATATATATATATATATATATATCTATATATATATATATATATATATATATATATATATATATATATATATATATATATATATATATATATATATATATATATATATATATATGTTTATATATATATATATATATATATATATATATATATATATATATCTATATATATATATATATATATATATTTAATTACATACTATTAGAGATATACCTCCCTGGATTAATGTTTAATTAGTTTTTGAAAATTAATTTTAGCAAAAGTACAAACCGTAGAAGGGAAACATTAGTACTGACAGATGAGATAAGCAGACTCGGCTGTTCATTGAAAGCTTCTGCGATTTACCGTCGATGCATATCAGCGAACATGGCGTCGCATCCTTGTACGAACAGACCTGGTGGAATCTTTATAGTTCGGGAAATAGCGTTCCAAATGGGAAATTTGAAAAGGAACCGATCTTGCGGTTGGTTGAAAAATTGGAGAACAAAGAGAGAGGGTTTTGGTTTTTGGAGATCGAGAAGTGAGGATCATTACTCTTGGTGGACAAAAAATTTGGTTTTTCTGAAAAAAGTAAACTTAAAAAGTAAACGACCAGTAAATTTGAAGAAAGAAGTGGTGAATGGTGGAAAAAATTACATCACGAAAAAAGCAAAAACCAGTGGAGCTGAAGAGAACCGACTAACCTTTGCGTTAAAGAAACTTCGACAAAGCAAGCAGAAGGGATTCATGTAGGCCAATCTTGGATTATCAACGAAAATGGCTTATGTGGACATTTGATGAATGATTGGTGGCAAATACGAAGGATGGTGATGCATTGGAGTGGCTTAAACTTCATCTAAGTACCTATTGTGAATAAGGAAAACTTGCATCCATCAATTAACCTATACATATATAAATATCAATTGTATCGCGTGTTCTTCATATAATTAGAGTTATTGGCAGTTCACCGCATAATTTAAACCTCGAACCGCGTATTGCTGTAACATAGAGACAACATACAATCTTGAAACAAACAAGAAAATTTAACTAAAATAATAGGATAGTACATAAATATTGAAAATGAACATGAATTATTAAAATTTACCGGTTATTTTGAAGAAAACAAGAGGAATTCGTATATAAAGGTATGAAGAACATTAATATTAATATAAGCATGGAATGTGAAATTATTTATTTATTTGAATTCAATATCTTATTTACATAATTATTGGATTAGCATGGAATGTGGAATAATTTATTGATTTGAATTCCCTATGTCTTATTTACTTAATTATTGGTTAAAAAGGAATTGTCACGATTGGCGTTAACTGATCCCGGTCGGGTTTGGGAACTTGTTATATTTTTATTTCAATACAGTCATCAAATTTTTAATTTTTCATCTATTGAACCTGTTTCGTTTTCTTCCTTTCGTAAGGTCCAGATAGTTACAGACTATACATAGATACCTTTTCATTATAATTTTGGTTATATATTTTCTTGGTTCTTTTTCTATTTCTTTTATTATGGGTTTATTGCAAATAACAATGTGTGACTAACTTAATTTAAGAAAAATAATGATTTCTCCTCACCATCGTCTGTCCTTGCATGTTTGTTTGTAAAAATGTGATGTCCGCGTGCCGTAGCACCAAAGTGAATCTTTCTCTGCCCAAAACCCACGCCAGACTGCGTAAGCCGACAAAGTCAGGCACGCTGATCAAAATTAAAATGAGTCCTTTAAACTAAAAAAAAATTATGCTGCATTGACGGCGGCTCGGCTGAGAAGTCGTCTTGCAACAAATGGCGGCGCCCAAATATTTTGGTGAAAACTAATGGCAGTTTGATGCTAATTTCGTTTTGTTTTCACATAAATTTAATGTTATGTCAACTGAGACTCAGTTTTAGTTTTCTACAAGTTGTGATAGATATCACATGAAATGTATGATGGCTTGTGTGCTTTCGGGTTAGTGAATTTGATTCACTTTCACACTTCAAGTCATTTAAAACACTTGCTTACATTGTTAACTGAAGATTGCATTCATGTTTCATATTCGAAGGTCACTTTTCATGAATAAGAACGATTTTTTTTTGAGGAAAGTATGAAAGAGAAATAACCTTAAAGTGATTTTGTGTGTACTTGAAACGAAGAAACATTATCAATTACTACTTTATTATAGTCATGGGAGATCAAATATTTTGTTGACATATTTATATATATAAATCAATCATTTTTGACTTCACTCTATACAGTTTATCAAGATATATTAAAACTTGTGTTAGAAAACTTCAAAAAGAAAAATTTGTGGAGCATAAAAAAATGTTGATTTTTTTATGCTGGTAGTAATTGATTTGTTCTCATACCATAAACATCCTTTCTATCCACGAGTCCTTTAGATAATAGTTAATCAGCAACGTCGTTATTGTAGACATCCCATAGCTGTAGGTGCAGCTATTCGATATTATCTATTACAAGCGCCTTGAGTGATAGGTTTAGTATCATTTTGCAAAGCTGCTCAGCGGCTTCAACCAATCGACTTCGTCTTTCTCCTATACCATAAACATCCTTTCTATCCACGAGTCCTTTAGATAATAGTTAATCAGCAACGTCGTTATTGTAGACATCCCATAGCTGTAGGTGCAGCTATTCGATATTATCTATTACAAGCGCCTTGAGTGATAGGTTTAGTATCATTTTGCAAAGCTGCTCAGCGGCTTCAACCAATCGACTTCGTCTTTCTCCTATACCAGCAATTTTACATCGAACCGCTTAAAATGGAAGATAGTCGAAACGTCTTTCCCACATACGAACATCTTCAAAAGAGATCACATTCGAGTTGCCGTAATCAAGGTAGAAAACTTTCACAGTCCTTCATCGATAATATTTAGAATCTTCGCCCGATACCAAAAACCGTCTGTATACTTGGCAATCACCAATTCGGGTTGAACTGTGAAATTACAATATTGTATTCATTTGATTCGAATTAAGTTCTCTTCGATTAAGTTACCTGGCATCGATCTTAAAACCTTACGGGTGGCCACGACCGCAAGCGAGTTCATTTTGTAGATTGATTCCTTCAGAGTTGGTTCGTATCGATATTCCTCTTGCATAATTTGTACAAAGACAGATCAACATCTGACAGATCATTGACAGATCATCATCTGACCTGAGGATATTTAATGTTCGTGTTGGTGACAAAATTAATTGTATGCTGACACCAAGGAGGTTAAGTATGGCCACTTAAGTAAAGAACAATAAGTGTTCGCAAAAAAAAAGAATTTGATGGAAGACCACAAAAAATTTTGAGTTGGCAATCGAGGCAGAGGATAGCAGGTTCAATTCAGGTCGATTGGAGCACCTTATACTGGAATCCATATGATAAATACAGGCGGTTCAATTCAGGTCGATTGGAGGTTCATGTAGAAAGGAGAGTTTTACGAACGTACGTTAGCTTAAACGGATTCTGAATCGAACGCGGTCAACGATGTGATTATAGCACCTAGTACTGGAATCCAAACGATAAATACCGATGTATACATATGCACACCTTATGAAACAGAGACCATCATATCAACGAAGGTTCGTGAGTAAATATTGCAATCCTTAAACATCAATAACAGATATATACTCTAATATTAATTTTCTTTTGATTATGTTTTCATGAGAAAAAAACAAGTTATTTAAAGATGAAGTCGAACAAATCTGTTTAAATACATTCATTTTCATATTTATCGGTGTGAGGGAGATTATTGCTGATCCGACTTATTTAATAATTTCTTTTCGCTATTTGGTTTATCTTATTATTTTCATTAGCATCTATGTATGTATATTTGCTGTTTATTTTCTGATTTATTTAGTTGAATATTCTATGAATTACTGTGTGAATGTGAAGATTGGTGTAAACCAATCCCGGCCGGGTTTGGGTAACAATTAGTTAAATACCCACACCGAATTTATAGCTTTTGGTTATTTCTTGGATTTGATCTCAATTGTTAACTGATTTTTGTTTGTCTTCCTTATCTTTTGATTTTATCGATTTTGGTTTGTGTTAATTTATTTATGAAATAATTAAAATTGAATAATTTTCTTTTCTTAAAAAAAAAATAATGATTCCCGATCGGAGTTTATTTTCGTTCCCCTACTGTATGTATGTTTTATGTTGGTGTTTGTTTATTTGTTTCAAGTCATACGTTAGCGTGCTGTAGCAAGAAGATCTTCTTCTGACCCAAAGCCGATGCCCAGACTGAGCTAGTCGGCAAAATAGGGCACGCTGGTCTATTAAAGGAAGAAGGTCTTAAAAACTAAATTATGCTGCACTGACGGCGGCTCAAAAGAGTACTGTTGGCTCCAACAAAAATCATTTCCGTTTAGTTTTCATTTTTACTAATGTTCGAAGAACATTAGTATTAAAATCGATTCGGCCAAAAATTCATATTTCCATATATATATATATATATATATATATATATATATATATATATATATATATATATATATATATATATATATATATATATATATATATATATATATATATATATATATATATATATATATATATATATCTATATATATCTATATATATATATATATATATATATATATATATATAGATATATATATATATATATATATATATATTTATATAGATATATATATATGTCATCAAAAAATTTCAGTGAGATAATCTCGGGAACGTGCCATTCGATTGAGCTAAAACTTTCAGGATACATTGGTGTTTATGCAGAGTAGGTCCAGGTCTCACTAAATGCCAGTTATTGTTAACTTTTTGGCGCCGGCGGCCATTTAAGTGATATTTTTAATATACCTATTATTTCGTAAACAAATAATTTTCGCAAAAATAAAGTTGACGAAATAAATTTCGAACGTGTTTTATATGTGAATCGGATAAAGTTTTGGAATTTTTTAACCCCATGTGTGCGCTGGGTGCCTAAAAAGAGAACGGAAAAATTTGCTAATTTTTAAACTGTGATTACTTTTGACAGAGCTATTCAATTATAACGAAATTTTCAGAACATATTTGTATTATTTAGTTGTATATTTGTGTAGCTTGAAATGAGCATGCTGACAACGCTGTAGCTAGAGCAGTCACTGAAAGGGAAAACCTCCAAATCATCGTCTCTCTTGAAAAAATGCCGTTTCTTCAAAAAAAAGCCATTCATATGTAAATTTTGTGCTTTGTTTACATAGGCAAAAAATAAAACTTGATACGGTATAACGGGCACGCCTGGTAGCCCTTGCCCAATTTACCTAAATTTTTGGCATGAAAAATTTCTGTTCACGGAAACTCACGACCTGACTGACAGAATTAATTGAAATTTACAGAATGTATTTATCTTATATAAAACCAGGTCTGGTAGAAGTGATTTTGAAATACGGGCGATTCTGTGCCAGTGGTGCCATCTTGAAAAAACATTAAAAATGATAACTGCTTTTAGCCCTATAAATTCTGATTGAATCGTTCGATTTTGACGAAATTCACACAATAGCTGGACCTTACTTAAAGCCACGTTCGGTAGAAATTTGGTTGAAAAATTCAGTTGAAGCTGCCAGCTATGATAATTTTGGTGTCTTAAATTTGAAAAAAATAAATTTGGAAGTGAAAACATTCAAACCATCGAATATTCAAAAATATGTCCTTTCTTACAATACAACCAATCTGTATACAAATCTTATGTTTTATCTACACGTTCAAAGTAAAACTTTGAAAATTTAATGTCGGACAAGAACGGTAACCCTCTCCCAGTTAACCTATATTTTTAGCATCAAAAACTTCTGTTCACGGGAACTCATGAACCAATAATCAGATACAGCTGAAATTTACAGAGTGCATTGGACTTAAGTAGGACCAGATTTGATAGAAGCGATTTTGAAGTGTGGGCAACTCTCTGCCAGTGGTGCCATCTTGAAAAATTACAAAGAAATAAAACTGCTTTTTGCTCTATGAAATGTGAATAAGTTACCAGATTTTCAAGAAATTAACACAGTAGTTGAACCTTGCTCTAATCTTTGTTTGGTGGAAATTTGGTTGGAAAATTTGATTGGTGCTGCCAGCGATGGTAATTTTTGTGTTTTTGGTTTTGAAAATTCGTTCAGGAAAATAAAACTTGTTGCCCCATAACTTCCAGTGCAGTCATGATATCAATACGAATTTCATTCAATTAATGAAACCTATCATAAAACTTATTCAGGCCAAATTTGGTTGAAAAGCCATGATAAAGTTGTCAGCTATAGTTGGTTTTGTGTTTAATTGCAATATCTTTATTAAGCGGTTTTGTCGTAGAATTTTCAAATGGTAATGATATTGTAGTGACAATAAACAGCAAATATTAAGTTTTCGATTATTTGAAAAAACTTGCTGCAGGTAACCCTAAATTTCTTTATACTCCTATAACTTCGAATGTAATTAAACAATGTGAAGCAGATGTGATATATTCTTGGCTTTAATACTGGCAAAAGATTGCCAGCACGAGTCGGTTGTACTACTTTTGTATCAATAAATGCTTACAGTTAGTATTCATACCGGAAACACTTACAATGAAAATAAATATATAATGTTTCAATTCCCAAAGTTCTGCAAATTTTTCGGATCGCAGCCCCACACACCAACTTTAGTTACAGTGCTGCAGGCACTGAACATTTTTTTCATTGATGTTATATGAGATGCTGCTTTCAAAATTTTGTGAAATAAGCAACTGATAACGAATATAATTAACCCGTGTTTTGCTCTCATAAACGTTGAAATTAATATCTGAAAGTAATATCTGAAACCTTCCACCATATGAGTTATAATGCATTCTTGAGACCAAAGTAAAACGTGGCATTTGAAACAGTTTGGCCGTAATAAGCAGCTCATGTGGTGGAATATGCACTCAAAACCTGCACGATTCTTCTACTGTTCTTCGAACATAAGTCTTTCTAGCGGTTCAGGTGCGCTAGAGTTTTTCTTTTCTTTTTAATTTCTTTTTTTGTTTTCTTTGGCCATAAACAGCAATATAGTGGGATCTTTCCTATCGGATTTAACATAGGTATAGCTTTGTTTTTACTCTTGCTTTGTCAAGTTATTGTGCAATTAGTTCATTGACTATCAATCAGGCCGAGCGGTCGTCAATGCAGCATTGGCGCCCGTCTTGTGCTACTTTGTCTGTTTTAAACGAAGAATTAAACTTGTTATTACAATATTTGATAAATGCAGATTGCGGTGGTTGGTGAGATGATTAGTCAGAGGGAATCACAAAATATCTCCTAATGATAGGATAGTTTTATGTATGCATGAAAACAGTACTGATTTCGTTTGATGAGTATCGCGAATAAATTCCTTGCTGGCATGTCTTAACAGCTTAGAGCCGGTTTAGACGAGCGATGTTGTGCTTTGCCAGCACAGAGTTTGCTGGCCGATGGTGCTCGCTGCAAGTTTTGACGAGCGATTTCTTGCTGTGCTAGCACACAGTTTTTTATGTTCGTCACAATTGACAGTTGATCATTGTGTCATTCGTTCAGGAAGCAAAATATTTTGTGCAAGCTACTTTCGAAGTAAAACTGTAAATCGGGTATTATTTAACATTTCAAGTGTAAAAATCGAAAAAATTGATTCAAGTGATTGTGAAGATGAGACTCTATCATTACGCTTATCAGATGCTGCATTAGCCTTATCAAAATCTGCATGCGATATAAATAAAGTAGTATCACTTGCTCTTGCAAATTCTGCAATCGCCTTACAACTAATAACAGATCAAAAGCGGAAACGCAAAATTTGGATTATAAGATGGAGACAACACAGAAATTCCAAAGGTTCTTTTTCATTCCTCATAAAAGAATTAAAACCTGAAGATGAAGATTTGTATAGGAATTATTTGAGAATGACAGACGAGACTTTTGAGACCTTCCTTTCATATGTAGAGAGAGAGCTACAGTGCCAAGATACTGTCATGAGAAATGCGATATCACCGAAAGAAAAGTTAGTTGCAACCTTACGATACTAAGCAACTGGTGAAATATATCAAAGCGTGAATTTTCAAACAAGGCTTTCCAAAAGTTTTTTGAGTGTGTATGTATCGAAAATTTGTCAAATTTTATGGAATAATTTAAGAGGAGAATATTTAAAGGTAATTTTGAAATAAAACATAAAAATACAAAAGAAAAATATATTTATTCTCAATATATTAAAATACATCTTCATTTTCTACCTCTATCCCATCAAGTGATTGTGATGTAAAGTCTCTTGCTGGGGACATAAGAATTACAGTTGTGGATGATGACGGTATTGTTAACATTGATAAAATATTTTTTTATTTTGTTTCTCCGAATCGCTGGAAAAATCTCCATTTCCAGCATCCGATTTCCTCTCACGTACTTACGGTGATACGGTGGTGTTTGCCTCAGCACTTTTGACACTGCTTCAATTCCTTGCCTCAAAGCACATTGTATATCCCAAACCGTGTTGTTTTGTATAATGGGGTCCTTTATTTGGTTCAGCTGTGACACCACCAATTGGGCTACCCAGCCGTTACCTCCATCATCTTGACTTTTATTAAGAAACTGTTCCATTAATCTTAATATGTCGCTAATCTGCTTCCGCAATTGATTTTTTTGAAATTTAGCTTTCTGAAAAATAAATAAATAATTCATAATGCTAATTAGTTTTTTCATGTTATATTTGCTAATATATTTGCTAATTAGTTTTTTCATGTTATATCCTACTACCATCATAGAATGGCGAAAAATTGCGGAGACATATGAAAAACGTTGGCAGTATCCACTTTGCTTGGGATCGTTAGATGGGAAACATATATCTTTCCGGAGTTTACGTAAAGATGGATCTGTTTATCGGAACTACAAAGGAACGAATAGTAAAGTTTTATTGGCTTTGGTTGATGCGGACTACAAGTTTATATATGTAGACATTGGATCAAACGGTAGGGCAAACGATACTGACATTTTCACAAAAAGCGACTTGAAAAATGTAATCGATAATGCAGAAAAACACTTTCCTGCAGACAAAGTAATAGGTAATAATAGACATCTGCCTTATGTCATAGTCACAGATGATGCCTTCTCATTGCAAAAGCACTTGATGAAGCCGTCTTCATATGCAACCACAAACAAAACAAAAGAAATTTTCAATCTTCGCCTCAGCAGGGCAAGACAAACGGTCTAACATACGTTTGGGATATTTACGAACAGATTTCAAATTTCACAAAAATGTATTAATTTACAAGTTGCTAATGTGGAAAGTATTTCACGAGCTTCTTCCGTTTTACACAACTTCTTAATGCACCATAGCCAGAACAACTATACTACAGATGTAAAAACAACAATTAATATGGATATTAAAACAAAAAGAATGGCTTCAATGCGCGACCGGAGAGTGGCTGAAACCATAAGGCAACAGTTTTGCGGAATATTTTGTTAATGAAGGAAAATTAGATTGGCAAGAAAAATGATTATGTAATTAACATATTAATGCAAAAACTTTGTTACCTTAGGCGTAGAATAAAGAGGGCTCTGCAGTTGCTGAATGCTAGAGCTGCAGGCATTCGCTTCTAAGCATTGTTCAGTGTCCTAGAAAATACAAAATAAGTGTCATTATTGTTATTTTCGGTTTAATTCATTAAAAATTACTTACTGTGCTGAAATTTGACACTGATGTCCTAATGGCGCAGTGTGGTTTTAAAAAATTTAGTTTGTCAAAACACCAAAGCTTTGGCTCGTAAACGTCTTCCAAACCACCCGCGAAGCTGCGACTAAACGTAACTTTTTGGCGTTTTGACTTCGCAAGCTAATTAGCATTTTGAATTATATATTTATTTTTCACAGAGCTAAATTTAAAAACTCTAGCGCACCTGAACCGCTAGAAACACTAATGTTCGAAGAACAGTAAAAGAATAGTGCAGGTTTTGAGTGCATATTCCACCACATGAGCTGCTTATTACGGCCAAATTGTTTCAAATGCCACGTTTTACTTTTGCCTCCAGAATGCATTATAACTCATATGGTGGCAGGTTTCAGATATTACCACTGGTATGAATTTCAACGTTTATGAGAGCAAAACACGGGCTAATTATATTCATTATCAGTTGCTTATTTCACAAAATTTCGAAAGCAGCATCTCATATAACATCAATTAAGAAAATGCTCAGTGCCTGCAGCACTGTAACTGAAGTTGGAGTTTGGGGCTGCGATCCGAAAAATTTGCAGAACTTTGGGAATTGAAACATCGGTTATTTATTTTCATTGTAAATGTTTCCGGTATGAATACTAACTGTAAGCATTTATTGATACAAAAGTAGCACAACCGACTCGTGCTGGCAACCTTTCGCCAGTATCAAAGCCAAGAATATATCACATCTGCTTCACGTTGTTATATTACATTTGAAGTTGTAGGAGTATAAAGAAATTTAGGGTTACCTGCAGAGAGTTTTTTCAAATAATCGAAAGCTTAATATTTGTTGTTTGTTGTCACAACAATATCATTACCAATTGAAAATTCTACGATAAAACCGCTTAATAAAGATATTGCAAACAAACACAAAACCAACAATAGCTGGCAACCCTATCATGGCTTTTCAACCAAATTTGGCCTGAATAATGTTTATAATAGGTTCCAGTAATTGTATGAAATTCGTAGTGATTTCATGACTGCACTGGAAGTTATGGGGCAAAAAGTTTTATTTTCCTGAGCGAATTTTCAAAACCAAAGACACAAAAATTACCATAGCTGGCAGCACCAATCAAATTTTTCAACCAAATTTCTACCAAACAGAGTTTAGAGTAAGGTTCAGCTACTGTGTCAATTTCATGAAAATCTGGTAATTTACTCACATTTCATAGGGCAAAAAGCATTTTTTTTCTTTGTAATTTTACAAGATGGCACCACTGGAACAGAGTTGCCTACAATTTAAATTCGCTTCTATCAGACCTGGCCCTGCTTAAGTCCAATGCATTCTGTAAATTTCAATTCTATCTGATTATTGATTCGTGAGTTCCCGTGAACAGAAATTTTTGAAGCTAAAAATATAGGTTAACTGAGAAAGGGTTACCGTTCTTGTCCGACATGAAATTTCCAAAGTTTTACTTTGACTGTGTAGATTAAGCATGAGATTTGTATACAGATTGGTTTTATTGTAGAAACGGACATTTTTTAGGATATTCGATCGTTTGAATGTTTTCACTTCCAAATTTTTATTTTTTCAAATTTAAGACACCAAAATTATCATAGCTGGCAGCTCCAACCGAATTTTTCAACCAAATTTCTACCAAACGTGGCTTGAAGTAAGATGCAGCTACGATGTAAATTTCGTCAAAATCGAACGATTCAATCAGAATTTATAGGGCTAAAAGCAGTTACCTTTTTTAGTGGTTTTTCAAGGTGGCACCACTGGCACAGAATCACCCGTATTTCAAAATCACTTCTATCAGACCTGGTCCTATTTAAGACCAATACATCCTGCAAATTTCAATAAATTCTGTTCATCGGATCGTGAGTTTCCGTGAACAGAAGTTTTTGATGCTAAAAATATAGGTAACTTGGGCAAGGGTTACCAGGCGTGCCCGTTATACCATATCAAATTTTATTTTTTGCCTATGTAAACAAAGCACTAAATTTACATATGAGTGGTTTTTTTTAAAAAAACGACATTTTTTCAAGAGAGATGATGATTTGGAGGTTTTAACTTTCAGTGCCTGCCCTAGCTACAGGGTTGCCAGCACGCTCATTAAAACGTACATTTATCTACAACTAAACAAAATAAACATGTCCTAAAAATTTCGTAATCATGGAATAGCTTTGTCAAAAGTTATCGCAATTTTAAAATTTTCAAATTTTCCCGTTCTCTTTTTAGGCACCGAGCGCACACATGGGGTTAAAAAATTCCAAAACATTATCTGATTCACATGTAAAACAGGTTTGGAATTTATTTCGTCAACTTTAATTTTGCAAAAATTATTTGTGTACGGAATAATAGGTATATTAAAAAAATCACTAAAATGGCCGCCGGCGCCAAAGGGTTAAAGATTATTAACTTTTTGTGAGACCTGGCACTATTCTGCATATACACCAATGTGTCCCCAAAATTTCAGCTCAATCGGATGGCGCGTTCCTGAGATTTTTTCACTGAAATTTTTTGATGATATATATATATATATATATATATATAGAAATATGAATTTTTAGCCAAAGTGATTTTAATACTAATGTTCTTCTTCGAACATTAGTAAAAAAATCAATTGCGGAAGCAGATTAGTGTCCACTTTGCTTGGGATCGTTAGATGGGAAACATATATCTTTCCGGAGTTTACGTAAAGATGGATCTGTTTATCGGAACTACAAAGGAACGAATAGTAAAGTTTTATTGGCTTTGGTTGATGCGGACTACAAGTTTATATATGTAGACATTGGATCAAACGGTAGGGCAAACGATGCTGGCATTTTCGCAAAAAGCGACTTGAAAAATGTAATCGATAATGCAAAAAAACACTTTCCTGCAGACAAAGTAATAGGTAATAATAGACATCTGCCTTATGTCATAGTCACAGATGATGCCTTCCCAATGCAAAAGCACTTGATGAAGTCGTTTTCATATGCAACCACAAACAAAACAAAAGACATTTTCAATCTTCGCCTCAACAGGGCAAGACAAACGGTCTAACATACGTTTGGGATATTTACGAACAGATTCCAAATTTCACAAAAATGTATTAATTTACAAGTTGCTAATGTGGAAAGTATTTCACGAGCTTCTTCCGTTTTACACAACTTCTTAATGCACCATAGCCAGAACAACTATACTACAGATATAAAAACAACAATTAATATGGATATTAAAACAAAAGGAATGGCTTCAATGCGCGACCGAAGAGTGGCTGAAACCATAAGGCAACAGTTTTGCGGAATATTTTGTTAATGAAGGAAAATTAGATTGGCAAGAAAAATGATTATGTAATTAACATATTAATGCAAAAACTTTGTTACCTTAGGCGTAGAATAAAGAGGGCTCTGCAGTTGCTGAATGCTAGAGCTGAAGGCGTTCGCTTCTAAGCGTTGCTCAGTATCCTAGAAAATACAAAATAAGTGTCATTATTGTTATTTTTGGTTTAATTCATTAAAAATTACTTACTGTGCTGAAATTTGACACTGATGTCCTAATGGCGCAGTGTGGTTTTAGAAAATTTAGTTTGTCAAAACACCAAAGTTTTGGCTCGTAAACGTCTTCCAAACCACCCGCGAAGCCACTACTAACCGTAACTCTTTGGCGTTTTGACTTCGCAAAATTTGGATCTTGTTCCGGATGCTACACAAACTTATTGTATCATCAACACTTTTTAATTTTTTCAAAATGTCCTCTTAACTTTTCTCCCGCATATTTCTATTAATATAATCCTTGCGTTGAGGATTATATAGGTTTTCTTTCTCCTCATACTCAACTTATAACATACATATTAGCTCCCGGCTCCATATCAACTTTCCCGACATGATAAATTCCACTTGTAGCTTGCTCATTTACCAAAATTATTCGGTGCGCTCTACTGGACGTCTCCAAGCAGACTAAATCGAGCTATCTACCAAAAAATTTCTGACCCTCAAATTTTTTCTAAGAAAATCAACATAAAAATCGCTGCCGTGCTCGATGACCAACTATACCACTCGTGCTCGCTGTTTCGTTCCATCCTTCACTTCTATTTCCTAAAAGCTCGTGCTGGATCCAGCAAAAAACCGCTCGACTAAACCGGCTCCTAGTATCGGTCTGTGTCCACCCATTGAGGTGTTGTTCAGCTAGAACTCGTTGAGCCGGACTTGGCGCAAATAGTTGTGTGATCATCTCGGAGACAACCATAACAACCTGAAGTCCTAAATATTTCCTCTCCCATTTAATCATTTTGTGTTGAACTTTTAATCCTACTCCCATCCTATTTCATGTCCCATTCCTGAAGGTGGAGGCTAGGAATCATTATTTTTTTAGTTTATGCGGAATTTTTCGTCTCTAAGAGAAGAATTTTTTTCAAATCATTGATACTATTCACACTAATTTTCATTTCATTTCCTTTCGTTAATATTCATTGAGTATATTCATATTTTTTGTTGAATTTTGTTTTCCCAATTGTAGAGGCTATCACAGTTGTTCAGAGGAAATATTAAGTTTCATCTTTGCAGCTGAATTGACCAAATTATTTTATAAAATCGCGGGCTACTTTCTGTAGAAACAAGCATTTTCCTGTTCTGTTGGGTATTTGTTTTTTCGCAAGAACAAGAATCGAGAATCATTAATTGTTATTTACGCTGGTTGTGACAAATTTTAACATCTCCGACTTATATCCATGGAAATAATTTATTCATAAAGGTTATGGATTTGTGATCACGGTTCTCTTCTTGTCTATAATCGCATAGACAACGTTTATTGTCCCTAAAACAGATCAAAGCAGAGAATAATTGATATGGGAAACTCGATCGTTTTGCGGAATAAGCCTCCGAAAGCAGAATTAACTTGGAATTGATTTTGCGGGATGATTAAAATTGAAAAAAATTTTATTTATCTTGAAAATTTTTTTTTTACAAAGTGGTTTCAAAAGCATGCACCGATTCTCATCAGACACCAGCACACAGTGCAAACTTGACTGAATTATAACTTCTCCGACTTATATCCATGGAAATAATTTACTCATATAGGTTATTGATTTGTGATCACGGTTCCCTTCTTGTCTATAATCGATTAGACAACGTATATCGTACTTTAAGCTTATCAAAGCAGGAAAATATTACTACGGGAAACTCGATCGTTTTGCGGAATAAGCCTCCGAAAGCAGAATCAAATTGGAATTGTTTTTGCGGGATGTTTAAAATTGAAAAAAAAATTATATATCTTGAAAATGTTTATTTGACAAACTGGTTTCAAAAGCATGCAATGATTTTCATCAGACACCAGCACACAATGAATACTTGACTAGTGTGACCAATTGCAGTTGGAAATCATTAATTGTTATTTACGCTGGTTTAGATAAATTTTAACATCTCCGACTTATATCCATGGAAATAATTTACTCATAAAGGTTATTGATTTGTGATCACGGTTCCCTTCTTGTCTTTAATCGCATAGACAACGTATATCATCATTAAAGCTTATCAAAGCAGGAAAATATTGGTACGGGAAACTCGATCGTTTTGCGGAATAAGCCTCCGCAAGCAGAATCAAATTGGAATTGTTTTTGCGGGATGATTAAAATTGAAAAAAAATTTATAAATCTTGAAAATGTTTATTTGACAAACTGGTTTCAAAAGCATGCACTGATTCTCATCAGACACCAGCACACAATGAATACTTGTATGGTGTGACCAATCAAAGTTTGAAATCATTAATTGTTATTTACGCTGGTTTAGATAAATTTTAACATCTCCGACTTATATCCATGGAAATAATTTACTCATAAAGGTTATTGATTTGTGATCACGGTTCCCTTCTTGTCTAAAATCGCATAGACAACGTGTATCGTCTTTAATGCAGATCAAAGCAGAGAATAATTGATGTGGGAAACTCGATCGTTTTGCGGAAAAAGCCTCCGAAAGCAGAATCAAATTGGAATTGATTTTGCGGGATGATTAAATTGAAAAAAATTTTATTATTCTTGAAATTTTTTATTTGACAAAGTGGTTTCGAAAGCATGCACTGGTTCTCATCAGGCACCAGCACACAGTGCAAACTTGACTGGTGTGACCACTTGCGGTTGGAAATCATTAATTGTTATTTACGCTGGTTTAGATAAATTTTAACATCTCCGACTTATATCCATGGAAATAATTTACTCATAAAGGTTATTGATTTGTTATCTCGGTTCCCTTCTTGTCTATAATCGCATAGACAGCGTTTGTCGTCTCTAAAGCAGATCAAAGCAGAGAATAATTGATATGGGAAACTCGATCGTTTTGCGGAATAAGCCTCCGAAAGCAGAATCAAATTGGAATTGATTTTGCGGGATGATTAAAATTGAAAAAAATTTTATTTATCTTGAAAATTTTTTTTTTACAAAGTGGTTTCAAAAGCATGCACCGATTCTCATCAGACACCAGCACACAGTGCAAACTTGACTGAATTATAACTTCTCCGACTTATATCCATGGAAATAATTTACTCATATAGGTTATTGATTTGTGATCACGGTTCCCTTCTTGTCTATAATCGATTAGACAACGTATATCGTACTTTAAGCTTATCAAAGCAGGAAAATATTGCTACGGGAAACTCGATCGTTTTGCGGAATAAGCCTCCGAAAGCAGAATCAAATTGGAATTGTTTTTGCGGGATGTTTAAAATTGAAAAAAAAATTATATATCTTGAAAATGTTTATTTGACAAACTGGTTTCAAAAGCATGCAATGATTTTCATCAGACACCAGCACACAATGAATACTTGACTGGTGTGACCACTCGCAGTTGGAAATCATTAATTGTTATTTACGCTGGTTGTGACAAATTTTAACATCTCCGACTTATATCCATGGAAATAATTTACTCATAAATGTTATTGATTTGTGATCACGGTTCCCTTTTTGTCTATAATCGTATAGATAACGAATATCGTCTCTTAAGCAGATCAAAGCAGAGAATAATTGATGTGGGAAACTCGATCGTTCCGCGGAATCAGCCTCCGAAAGCAGAATCAATTTGGAATTGTTTTTGCGGAATGATTAAAATTGAAATTTTTTTAATTTATCTTGAAAATTTTTATTTCACAAAGTGGTTTCGAAAGCATGCAATGATTTTCATCAGACCCCAGCACACAGTGCATACTTGACTGGTGTGACCACTTGCAGTTGGAAATAATTAATTGTTATTTATGCTGGTTGTGACAAATTTTAACATCTCCGACTTATATCCATGGAAATAATTTACTCATAAATGTTATTGATTTGTGATCACGGTTCCCTTTTTGTCTATAATCGTATTGACAACGAATATCGTCTCTTAAGCAGATCAAAGCAGAGAATAATTGATATGGGAAACTCGGTCGTTTTGCGGAATAAGCCTGCGAAAGCAGAATCAAATTGGAATTGTATTTGCGGGATGATTAAAATTGAAAAAATTTTATTTATCTTGAAAATTTTTATTTGACAAAGTGGTTTCGAAAGCATGCACTGATTCTCATCAGACATCAGCAACCAGTGCATGTTTGACTGTTGCAGTTGGAAATCATTAATTGTTATTTACGCTGGTTGTGACAAATTTTAACATCTCCGACTTATATCCATGGAAATAATTTACTCATAAAGGTTATTGATTTGTGATCACGGTTCCCTTCTTGTCTATAATCGCATAGACAACGTATATTGTCTCTTAAGCTTATCAAAACAGAGAATAATTGATACGGGAAACTCGATCGTTTTGCGGAATAAGCCTCCGAAAGCAGAATCAAATTGGAATTGTTTTTGCGGGATGATTAAAATTGAAAGAATTTTTATATATCTTGAAAATGTTTATTTGACAAAGTGGTTTCAAAAGCATGAACTGATTCTCATCAGACACCAGCACACAATGAATACTTGACTGGTGTGACCCCTCGCAGTTGGAAATCATTAATTGTTATTTACGCTGGTTGTGACATATTTTAACATCTCCGACTTATATCCATGCAAATAAATTACTCATAAAGGTTATTGATATGTGATCACGGTTCCTTTCTTGTCTTTAATTGCAAAGACAACTTATATCGTCTCTTAAGCTTATCAAAGTAGAGAAAAATTGAAACGGGAATCTCGATTGTTTTGCGGAATAAGCCTCCAAAAGCAGAATCAAATTGGAATTGTTTTTGCGGGATGATTAAAATTGAAAAAATATTAATTTATCTTGAAAATTTTTGTTTGACAAATAAGTTTCGAAAGCATGCACTGATTCTCATCAGACACCAGCACACAGTGCATACTTGACTGGTGTGACCACTTGCAGTTGGAAATCATTAATTGTTATTTACGCTGGTTGTGACAAATTTTTACATATCCGACTTATATCCATGGAAATAAATTACTCATAAAGGTTATTGATTTGTGATCACAGTTCCTTCTTGTCTATAATCGCATAGACAACGTTTATCGTCTCTAAAGCAGATCAAAGCAGAGATTAATTGATATGGAAAACTCGATCGTTTTGAGGAATAAGCCTCCGAAAGCAGAATCAAATTGGAATATATTTTGCGGGAGGATTAAAATTGAAAAAATGTTTATTTATCTTGAAAATTTTTTTTTGACAAAGTTGTTTCAAAAGCATGCACTGATTCTCATCAGACACCAGCACACAGTCCATACTTGACTGATGCGACCACTTGCATTTGGAAATCATTAATTGTTATTTACGCTTATTGTGACAAATTATAACTTCTCCGACTTATATCCATGGAAATAATTTACTCGAAAAGGTTATTGATTTGGGATCACGGTTCCCTTCTTGTCTTTAACCGCATAGACAACGTATATCGTCATTCAAGCTAATCAAAGCAGGAAAAAATTGGAACGGGAAACTCGATCGTTTTGCGGAATAAGCCTCCGAAAGCAGAATTTAATTGGAATTGTTTTTGCGGGATGATTAAAATTGAAAAAAATTTTACATGTCTTGAAAATGTTTATTTGACAAAGTGGTTTCAAAAGCATGAACTGATTCTCATCAGACACCAGCACACAATGAATACTTGACTGGTGTCACCACTCGCAGTTGGAAATCATTAATTGTTATTTACGCTGGCTGTGACAAATTTTAACATCTCCGACTTATATCCATGGAAATAATTTACTCATAAAGGTTATTGATTTGTGATCACGGTTCCCTTCTTGTCTATAATTGCAAAGACAACGTATATTGTCTCTAAAGCTTATCAAAGCAGAGAAAAATTGAAACGGGAATCTCGATCGTTTTGCGGAGTAAGCCTCCAAAAGCAGAATCAAAGTGGAATTGCTTTTGCGAGATGATTAAAATTGAAAAATTTTATCTTGAAAATTTTTATTTGACAAAGAAGTTTCGAAAGCATGCACTGATTCTCATCAGACACCAGCACACAGTGCAGACTTGACTGATGTGACCACTTGCAGTTGGAAATCATTAATTGTTATTTACGCTGGTTGTGACAAATTTTTACATCTCCGACTTATATCCATGGAAATAATTTACTCATAAAGGTATTGATTTGTAATCACGAATCCCTTCTTGTCTGTAATCGCATACACAATGTATATTGTCTCTTAAGCTTATCAAGGCAGAAAATTATTGGTACGGGAAACTCGATCGTTTTGCGGAATAAGGCTCCGAAAGCAGAATAATTGGAATTGTTTTGCGGGATGATTAAAATTGAAAAAAATTTTATTTATCTTGAAATTTTTTTAACAAAGTGGTTTCAAAAGCATGCTTTAATTCTTATCAGACACCAGCACACAGTGCATACTTGACTGGTGTGACCACTTGCAGTTGGAAATCATTAATTGTTATTTACGCTTATTGTGACAAATTATAGCTTCTCCGACTTTTATCCATGGAAATAATTTACTCATAAAGGTAATTGATTTGTGATCACGGTTTCCTTCTTGTCTATAACTGCATAGACAACGAAAATTGTCATTAAAGCTTATCAAAGCAGGAAATAATTGGTACGAAAAACTCGATCGTTTTGCGGAATAAGCTTCCGAAAGCAGAATCAAATTGGAATTGTTTTTGAGGGATGATTAAAACCGAAAAAATTTTATTTATCTTGAAAATTTTTCTTTGACAATGTGGTTTCGAAAGCATGCACTGATTCTCATCAGACACCAGCACACAGTGCATGTTTGACTGTTGCAGTTGGAAATCATTAATTGTTATTAACGCTGGTTGTGACAAATTTTAACATCTCCGACTTATATCCATGGAAATAATTTTCTCATAAAGGTTATTGATTTGTGATCACGGTTCCCTTCTTGTCTATAATCGCATAGACAACGAATATTGTCTCTTAAGCTTATCAAAGCAGAGAATAATGTATACGGAAAACTCGATAGTTTTGCGGAATAAGCCTTCGAAAGCAGAATAATTGGAATTGTTTTTGCGGGATGATTAAAATTGAAAAAAATTTTATATAACTTGAAAATTTTTTTTTACAAAGTGGTTTCAAAAGCATGCACTGATTCTCATCAGAAAACAGCACACAGTGCATACTTGAGTGGTGTGACCACTTGCAGTTGGAAATCATTAATTGTAATTTACGCTGGTTGTGACAAAATTTAACATCTCCGACTTATATCCATGGAAATAATTTACTCATAAAGGATATGGATTTGTGATCACGGTTCTCTTCTTTTCTATAATCGCATAGACAACGTTTATCGTCTTTAAAGCAGATCAAAGCAGAGAATAATTCATATGGGAAACTCGATCGTTTTGCGGAATAAGCCTCCGAAAGCAGAATCAAATTGGAATTGATTTTGCGGCATGATTAAAATTGAAAAAAAATTTATTTACTTTGAAATTTTTTTTTGACAAAGTGGTTTCAAAAGCATTCACTGATTCTCATCAGACACCAGCACACAGTGCAAACTTGACTGGTGTGACCACTTGCAGTTGGAAATCATTAATTGTTATTTACGCTTATTGTGACAAATTATAACTTCTCCGACTTATATCCATGGAAAGAATTTACTCATAATGGTAATTGATTTGTGATCACGAATCCCTTCTTGTTTATAATCGCATAGACAACGTTAATCGTCATTAAAGCTTCTCAAAGCAGGAAATAATTGGTACGGGAAACTCGATCGTTTTGCGGAATAAGCCTCCGAAAGCAGAAACAAATTGGAATTGTTTTGGCGGGATGATTAAAATTGAAAAAAATTTTATATATCTTGAAAATTTTTATATGACAAAGTGGTTTCAAAAGCACGCACTGATTCTCATCAGACACCAGCACGAATTGAATACTTGACTGGTGTGACCACTTGCAATTGGAAATCATTAATTGTTATTTATGTTGGTTGTGAAAAATTTTAACATCTCCGACTTATATCCATGGAAATAATTTACTCATAAAGGTTATTCATTTGTGATCACGGTTCCCATCTTGTCTATAATCGCAAAGACAGCGTACATCGTCTCTTAAGCTTATCAAAGCAGAGAATAATTGATACGGGAAATTTGATCAATTTGCGGGATAAGCCTCCGAAAGCAGAATCAATTTGGAATTGTTTTTGCGGGATGATTAAAATTGAAAAAAAATTTATTTATCTTGAAAATTTTTATTTGACTATGTGGTTTCGAAAGCATGCACGGATTCTCATCAGACACTAGCACACAGTGCATACTTGACTGGTGTGACCACTTGCAGTTGGAAATCATTTATTGTTATTTACGCAGGTTGTGACAAATTTTTACATCTTCGACTTATATCCATGGAAATAATTTACTCACAAAGGTTATTGATTTGTGATCACACTTCTCTTCTTTACTATAATCGCATAGACTACGTTAATCGTCTCTTAAGCTTTTCAAAGCAGAAAATAATTGATACGGGAAACTCGATCGTTTCGCGGAATAAGCCTCCGAAAGCAGAATCAATTTGGAATTGTTTTTGCGGGATGATTAAAATTGAAAAAAATTTTAATCATCTTGAAAATTTTTATTTCACAAAGTGGTTTCCAAAGCATGCACTGATTCTCATCCGACACCAGGACACAGTAATACTTGACTGTTGCAGGTGGAAATCATAAATTGTCATTTACGCTGGTTGTGAAAAATTTTAACATCTCCAACTTATATCCATGGAAATAATTTACTCATAAATATCTTGATCTTCCTAATTCGAGGATTTTTCTGCAGTTTTTGAAAATATTTTGTTGGAGATTGGTCTCAGCTGCTTCATTCGGGATTTTGAATTATCCACCATATTTGGTACTACTGACGGTACTGGTAAGTCTTCAGAAACTTCTCCTATCGTTGCTTGGCTTGTTACATCATTAATCATTTCAACAAGAATGTTGAGATTTTTGTCAAGACTTTTAACTGTGCATGCCATGTTATCAAAAAGCCCATACCAGCATCCATTCCTCTAGCTAGAGACGATTCACCGCAATTGGTGGTAGAACTTGCAATCAACATGGATATTTTCTTATGCAGAGTAGATAAAGCTTTCTCGATATTATGTTTGTGGTCGTTGTCGTTGTTCGTTGTTATGCTCACTAGTCCATTGAAACTTCTGGCCATTTCGGTAAATTTGTCACCGTTAGCCTTGGTCTGTGCAAGCTGTTTGGCGAGCAGGTCATCTTTGTCTTTTATTAAATTGTCGATGCGTTGTGTAATATTTACGAACATATATCTCAAAAGACTTTCTTTATCTTGACAATCAGAGCATATAAAATCAGACACCAGCACACAATGCATACTTGACTGGTGTGACCACTTGCAGTTGGAAATCATTAATTGTTATTCACACTGGTTGTGACAAATTTTTACATATCCGACTTATATCCTTGGAAATAATTTACTCATAAAGGTTATTGATTTGTGATCACGGTTCCTTTCTTGTCTATAATTGCATAGACAACGTATATCGTCTCTTAAGCTTATCAAAGCAGAGAATAATTGATACGGGAAAATCGATCGTTTTGCGGAAAAAGGCTCCGAAAGCAGAATCAAATTGGGATTGTTTTTGCGGGATGATTATAATTGAAAAAATTTTTATTTATCTTGAAAATTTTTATTTGACAAAGTGGTTTCGAAAGCATGCACTGATTCTCATCAGACACCAGCACACAGTGCATACTTGACTGGTGTGACCACTTGCAGTTGGAAATCATTAAGAGTTATTTACGCTAGTTGTGACAAATTTTAACATCTCCGACTTATATCCATGGAAATAATTTTTTCATAAAGGTTATTGATTTGTGATCACGGTTTCCTTCTTGTCTATAGTCGCATGGACAACGTATATCGTCTCTAAAGCTTATCAAAGCAGAGAATAATTGATACCAGAAACTCGATCGTTTTGCGGAATAAGGCTCCGAAAGCAGAATCAAATTGGAATTGTTTTTGCGGGATGATTAAAATTGAAAAAAATTTTATTTATCTTGAAAATTTTTATTTGACAAAGTGGTTTCGGAAGCATGCACTGATTCTCATCAGACACCAGCACACAGTGCATACTTGACTGGTGTGACCATTTGCAGTTGGAAATCATTAATTGTTATTTACGCTAGTTGTGACAAATTTTAACATCTCCGACTTATATCCATGGAAATAATTTACTCATAAACGTTATTGATTTGTGATCACGGTTCCCTTCTTGCTATAATCGCATAGAAAACGTTTATCGTCTCTAAAGCTTATCAAAGCAGAAAATTATTGCTACGGGAAACTCGATCGTTCTGCGGAATAAGCCTTTGAAAGCAGAATTAATTTTCATAATGGTTTTTGCGGGATGATTAAAATTGAAAAAAATTTTATTTACCTTGAAAATTTTTATTTGACAAAGCAGTTTCAAAAGCATGCACTGATTCTCATCAGACACCAGCACACAGTGCATAGCTGACTGGTGTGACCTTTTGCAGATGGAAATCATTAATTGTTATTTACGCTGAATGTGACAAATTTTAACATCTCCGACTTATATCCATGGAAACAATTTACTCATAAAGGTTATTGATTTGTGATCACGGTTCCCTTCTTGTCTATAATTGCATAGACAACGTATATCGTCTCTAAAGTTTATCAAAGCAGAGAAAAATTGAAACGGGAATGTCGATCGTTCCGCGGAATAAGCCTCCGAAAGCAGAATCAATTTTTATAATTGTTTTTGCGCGATGATTAAAATTGAAATTTTTTTTATTTATTTTGAAAATTTTTATTGCACAAAGTGGTTTCGAAAGCATGCACTGATTCTCATCAGACACCAGCAGAAAGTGCATACTTGACTGGTGTGACCACTTGCAGTTTGAAATCATTAATTGTTATTTACGCTGGTTGTGACAAATTTTAACATCTCCAACTTATCTTTTTGGCCCCGTCGTAGCTCTTTCGTAATAATTAAAAGCCGTTTCGTTCGAGTTGCCACTTGAGATTTTTATTACTAAATCGAGACAATATAAAAACGACAATAATTCTAATCGACGACGACTGACTTAAAAACTAACAATACATCAACTTAAATGCTACGTCGAAATCGCTACTCGCCGGCAGCGCACAAGTGAAATTTGATATGGCTATACCAGTCGGTCTGATATGGGCGCGAGGGAAGAAATGCTGATTAGAAAGAAATGCTGATTAACGTTCGAATGCTGCAAGTCGCAGTGCATGCGATAAGTAACATTCGAATGTTTTTAATCTCGTCGGTCAGCATAAGCAACGTACGAGCGACGACTCGAATTACTCATGCTGAGGCGAGGTATCACATTCAGGTGAATGAGCGCGAAGGAATTAATTGAATGTAAAATACATTGTATGCGATGAACAACGGATTTTCGCGTTTTGCTACATCTCCATGGAAATAATTTACTCATAAAAGTTATTGATTTGTGATCAGGGTTTTTTTTATGTCTATAATCGCATAGACAACGTATCTTGTCTCTAAAGCCGATCAAAGCAGAGAATAATTGATACGGGAATTTCAATTGTTTTGCGGAATAAGCCTCCGAAAGCTGAATCAATTTGGAATTGTTTTTGCGGGATGATTTCAATTGAAAAAAATTTTATTTATCTTGAAAATTTTTATTTGACAAAGTGGTTTCGAAAGCATGCACTGATTCTCATCAGACACCAGCACACAGTGCATACTTGAGAGGTGTGACCACTTGGAGTTGGAATTCATTAATTGTTATTTTCGCTGGTTGTGACAAAGTTTAACATCTCCGACTTATATCATGGAAATAATTTACTCATAAAGGTTATTGATTTAAGATCACGGTTCCCTTCTTGTCTCTAATCGCAAAGACAACGTATTTCGTCTTTAAAACTAATCAAAGCATGGAATAATTGAAACGGGAAACTCGATCGTTTTGCGGAATAAGGCTCTGAAAGCAGAATCAATTTTGAATTGTTTATGCGGGATGATTTAAATTGAAAAAAATTTTAACTATCTTGAAAATTTTTATTTGACAAAGTGGTTTCGAAAGCATGCACGTATTCTCATCAAACACCAGCACACAGTGCATACTTGACTGGTGTGACCACTTGCAGTTGGAAATCATTAATTGTTATTTAAGCTGGTTGTGACAAATTTTAACATACCCAACTTATATCATTGGAAATAATTTACTCATAAAGGTTATTGATTTGTGATCACGGTTCCCTTCTTCTTTATAATCGCATAGACCACGTATATCATCTCTTAACCTTATCAAAGCAAAGAATTATTGATACGGGAAACTCGATCAGTTTGCGAAATAAGCCTTCGAAAGCAGCATCAATTTGGAAATGTTTTTGCGGGATGATTAAAATTGAAAAAAATTTTAATTATCTTGAGAATTTTTATTTGACAAAGTGGTTTCGAAAGCATGCACTTATTCTCATCAGACACCAGCACACAGTGCATACTTGGCTGGTGTGACCACTTGCAGTTGGAAATCATTAATTGTTATTTACGCTGGTTGTGACAAATTTTAACATATCCGACTTATATCCTTGGAAATAATTTACTCATAACGGTAATTGATTTGTGATCACGGTTCCCTTCTTGTCTATAATTGCATAGACAACGTATATCATCTCTAAAGCTTATCAAAGCAGAGAAAAATTGATACGGGAAACTCGATCGTTTTGCGGAATAAGCCTCCGAAAGCAGAATCAATTTGGAATTGTTTTTGCGTGATTAATAAAATTGAAAAAAAATTTATTTATCTTGAAAATTTTTATTTGACAAAGTAATTTCGAAAGAATGCACAAATTCTCATCAGACACACGCACACAGTGCATACTTGACTGGTGTGACCACTTGCAGTTGGAAATAATTAATTGTTATTTACGCTGGTTGTGACAAATTTTAACATCTCCGACTTATATCCATGGAAATAATTTACTCATGAAGGTTATTTATTTGTGATCACGGTTCCCTTCATGTCTATAATCGCATAGACAACGTATTTCGTCTCTAAAGCTTATCAAAGCAGAAAATAATTGATACGAGAATCTAGATCGTTTTGCGGAATAAGCCTATAAAAGCAGAATCAAATTTGACTTGTTTTTGCGGTCCCACATGACTATTTTCTATGTGAATATCAGTGATTAGCATTTTTGTGAACGGATGCGAGTGAGGCAGTAGCACATGGTGTTTTGCGTCAAATGATAAAGCTGTATCTTCAAGTCTGCTCCTAAATCGAAGAATCTTGTATTCATCTAAGAAAGGACCGAGACTCATTATTTGATTCGAATTTCCAATTTGTTTGTGGAGCGTCAGCTGCTTTATTTCTTCACTGAACTTTTATTCATGCATCAATTTCACGATAACGTGCAGTCTTTCATGCAATTTGGTCATTGTCAAACTTTCAAAATTCACGCTTATACTGGATTTGCCTTTGAGGTTTTTTACGAAACGTGAAACATATGTTGTGATGCGTTGAAGTGACCTGAATGAATTCCGATGATATATGCTGTATAGAAAATGCACTGTGTCATCATCCTGCGCTGAGCTTTGCAATTTTTTGCCTTCGCTATATTTGATTCTTAGAGGGATGAAGTTGTGGCCATCATCTGCTACACCTTGTCAGATTCACATGATCTTTATTCCTGACACACTGAATTTAGGACTGTTGGTCTTCTTTCTAGCTGACATTTTGCACCTTGTTGAAAAGGTGGTTGCCAGATTGATTCTGCTCCATCGAGAAAATGTGGACCGTAGAGCCACATTGTGGATTCCTTTAGCTTGTTTGGCGTTAAACCTCGAGACAATATATCGGCAGGATTATCGTGTGATCCAACATGTCTCCACTGCTGCGGTAAAGACAATTCCTGAATAGTATTGCTGCACAAGCTGATAAAAAAACTGGATAAGGCAAACTCTTATGTGCAAAATGACGTATCGCTCCGCTTTAAACTAAAACATTTCCACGATTGGAGTTATGTGCAGCACTCCTGGGTGCACAACTTATGACACGCGTGGCAGAAGAGCTGAACTTTGGGAACAATCGCACAAGCTTCTGGACAGATTCTCAGGTCGTTCTTAATTGGATTAATTCGAACTCATCAGCCTATCAGACATTTGTTGCACAACGAATTGCAGGAATGCAAGAGCTTACGCTGACTGATCAATGGAAATATGTGCACACAAAACACAATCCAGCCGATTTGCTATCCTAGGGATTGAAACCTGGACAGATGCCATTTTGCAACATTTGGTTTTACGGACCCTTTTATTTATCCGGACCTGCATCAGCTGGCCCATCGCAATTCAGAAAACAGACTTGTCTGACGAGTGGTCTGAACGAAAACGGGGTACACAGGTGCCAACTGCTATGTCTGCATTTGTTTCAATTCACTGGCATCATCTTTGAAGACTTATCTGAACAATCGCTGGAAAATAGTGTCTAACATAAAACACTAGTTTCGAAAATGTTGGAGCTTGGAGTATTTGAGTGAGCTACAACATCGATATAAATGGAAGGATCGTCTACCAAATGTTGAAATCGGCACCATGGTCATAATCAAGGAAGATAGCATTTCAACGTTGCAATGGCCATAAGACAGAATAATAAAAACGTACAGAGGTGAAGATGACTGGTTCGAGTGGTAGACATGAAAATAACTGGCGGTACTCAGAAACGTGCAATAACTCAACTTGCATCTTTTTTTTGGACAATAATGAACTTAAAAAACCCGTTGAAGAAATATGTACAAATAATAACAACGAGAAATCACCAACATTAAAGCACGGTTGCCCACGATCATCAGAGCTTAATCAGCAACCATTAAAACGCTCGCGACCATTACTAGGATCAGCATTAGCCACACTATTTTGCAGTTGTCTCTTCATATCACCAACAAAGGGCCAATCAATAGAAGATAAGGTATTTTATATAAATGTTGGCTTCTACTTTGAAAAGTTGGGTCCAGTGGGGATAACTACAAGTGACTGGAAGATGGTGACTTATTTCAATATGTAACCTTAATGGAAAGAGTTTGAGATTATTGAACGATATCCAGAGGTAATAAAAAATGTTTGTAAAGGTTATGCCACCCTTGAATAGCTGCTCAAGTATCGGAACACAGTTGGAGGGATCCATTTCCGATTAAGAACTTAACAACAAATTACTGAGATCAATAACATTCAAACGCAGTAAACGAGGTGCTTTTAACTTCATTGAAAACGTTGCTCATACTCTTTTTGGAATATTAGATGCCGATGATGCCGACAAAATAGCAACGATGATAAACGCACTCCACCAAAATGAACAAGAAGTTGCAAGGCATTTAAAAAATCAAACATTGTCTATTGATAGCACGCTTACTATTATGAAAAAGAGTCACGAAGATATTGAGAAGGAATTTAAGTGTGTGGAAAAAAAATTCAACCAAAAAAGAAACATGCTGAACAATCTACAGCAAAGGGAAGAAATTTCTGAACAGATCACAGAAATTACGTTTCAGGCTTCTACGCTACTCGCTAATCATCAAAGGATTCAAGATTCACTAAAAGACATTGTGACGGACTCATATCAAGGAAAACTCAACCTGGAATTGTTGCTTCCGGAACAACAACAAATAGAGTTAACAAAACTAAAGGCAATGTTACCACCAGCTTTGAATTTACCGTTAAAAGCAAAGGAATTGCGGAAATTTACCAATCTAATGGCTATAAAGGGGCAAATAACGGATGATTATTTTATTTTTACAATAAAAATCCCGCTTGTGGCTACAGGACAGTTTGAAATACTAAAAGTAGTGCCGGTCCCTTTTAAGTCAGACCTCAATTTGTTGCCTTGGTTCCGTCATCACCGTATTTGATTACGGACCTGCATAGAAAACAATATTTTCCAGTTAAAAAAGATGAGTTCCGCCAATGTGTATCACTTAATGAAGACCGATTTCTATGTCGGCATTGTGGGCCATTATGTAAGAAAGGTACAGCCCAGGGAGCCTGCGAAATGAATATACTCATTCATGCGACCACAATACCTTCATGTACAACAAGGGTAATTGGACTTGTGCCTCACTGGACCCAACTGCATAAGCAGAATCAGTGGATATACGTTTTGGATAGAGAAACATCGATTAATGTTGTATGTGGAAAACGTGTAATGGGAATGCTACTTCATGGTTCCGGCATAATAACTATTCATGGAAATTCTGTCATTTTGCAGTATTTGTTGACTACTACGGGGAGTTATATCTGTCAGCTGTCATGAGTTAATCAGAATTACTTACCTAGATTATACATTTCTTACTGATTCAACTAGTCGTCTTTGAACACTCGACGTGAGCAGTTGTTTATTTTCACTGGAACTCGATATTTTTTCCTGACAATTTCAGAAGTGGGATTTTCGGAAATATTTTCCGGTAAGAAACAAAGGAAAGTGATATGTCGGCCCAAGTGACAAGTTTAACATTTAAGGAACTGTGGCAGTGTCCAGCGCGCGATGGTCTTTCAACAAAATGCCAAAAATCGGAGCTAGTGCATCGATTGGTAGAGCACATAAAGAGGCGACCCAAATAATAAACGTATGTGTTACAGTTGTCGTGAACACGGACATATGTCTGCAACATGTCCGAAGCCTCAAAGAAAATCACGGTGCGCTTTGTGCGGTACGATAGGCCATGAAGCTACCACGTGCAAAGGAAATGAAAGAGTGAATCGAGTAGAGTGCACATCGCTACAAAAAAAAAACGTGACGTTGGATCCTGACTCAAGCGGCGAAGAAACTGAAGCCAGCAAGAATCTCAATCCGAAGACGTCTTGAAGCAGGATGGCCGAGCTGTCTGCTGTCATGAGCTAATCAGAATTACTTACCTTGATTATACATTTCTTACTGATTAAACTAGTCTTCTTTGAACACTCGAAGTGAGCAGTTGTTTATTTTCATTGAAACTGTATATTTTTTCCTGACATATCTGACACACCATGTAGAGACATCACTTATCTAATTGCCATAAAGAAAACAACTGAAGCTCCTGAGGATAGGTATAAAAGCCAATTTCATCAACAGACTAAAGGTCCAACTATAATGCACTTAATGGAGCTTAAGTGAGCGCTGAAACTGAACGAAAATTCACTCAATTGATGGTCGATCGGTTAATTTGCCCATAATAGAATTAAGTGAAGCTTCATGAAGCTGCCGCCAGAGTGACGAATTTGAGTTTGAATTTACAGCCACATGAAATCAACTGATATGAGCATTTGTCCAATATATTTGAATATGATTTTGCTGCAATTGAAATATAGTTGTCTTCATAGCTTAATAGCTCTGTTCAAGAAATCGTAGAAAATTGTTGCTGAGCTGAAACTCGGCACTTTGCTGTAGATTATTAGATCTATAAAGACGGGCTTGGTGAAGGCTCTTAATTTGTACTCACATTCAAATAAGTGGTTTTTGAGCAATATTGGTATGCAACCGGAGTACATTTAATCAACTAGGTCCTTGCTGCTGAAGATTAAAATTCAATAGTGGACAGCTGAAGCATGGTGTGTGGTTATCCTTTGAATGAAAAAAGTTGTGTGCTGGCATTTTCAGTAGTTTGTGTACTTTGTTTCTTAAAGTAAGTAATTCAAAGATATAAGTAAATAAAATACTATATAATTTATTGCTTCGTCTGTACGTTAATTTGAAATTATGTTTCACACTCATTATTCCTACCTCCTCTAAAAATAGCATTTAAACTATCGACGAAAACATATTTTAGATACCTGTTATTGTTTTTACAGTGTCGCGCAGGATCATATTCGAGACATCTAATTACTACTTCCTATACTGTAAACTGTCAATGAACTGTTTAATAATAAAAGGTATAATTAGAATTGTTTTTGTGGGATGATTGAAATTTTTTTTTATTAACATTGAAAATTTTTATTTAATAAAGTGGTTTCGAAAGTATACACTGATTCTCATCAGACACCAGCACACAGAGCATACTTGACTGAAGTGACCACTTGCAGTTAGAAATCATTAACTTTTATTTACGCTAGTTGTGACAAATTTTTACATCTCCGACTTATATCCCTCGATATAATTATAATCATAGAAATAAAAGTATACACTGATTCTCATCAGACACCAGCACACAGTGCATACTTGACTGAAGTGACCACTTGCAGTTAGAAATCATTAACTTTTATTTACGCTAGTTGTGACAAATTTTTACATCTCCGACTTATATCCCTCGATATAATTATAATCATAGAAATAAAAGGTATATTCGCGTACTACGACTAATTGCAATGAAGCCGTTTTTGTTCTCCGTTTTAATGAAAACTGAACATTTTCCCTCTTTCAGTAAATTTCAGTAAGGTCTGATTTACTGATAAATACTGAAAACTGTCAAATGGTTTTTGGCGTCATGTTATTATGAAGGACGAATATTTTTTACAATCTTTACTTCACTATTGTTGACTTTACAATCACTATTGTTCTCCACAAAACCGACAACTAACACTTTTGTTTGTTAATTTTCAGGATATACAATGAGAGCGTTTTCGTACTTTTCATGAATGTTCCCCACCACATGATTCAGGAAAATTCCGAAAAATTCAGTGACTGAAAGTACGCGAACAGACTTAAAATATTTAAATATTTCACATACTTGTTATTGCTTCTACAATACCGCATACGAACGATCATTACTTCTACCTCCTAGAAAAATAGCAAGCGATCCACGAAAACATATTCAAATATTTTACGTGCCTTCTATTGGTCGTAGTTGTTACACATACCTCCTGTCAAATTTACTTAGTTGATGTACGGTCCCAGTCGTACGCCACTTAAGTGGCCCGAATTGAACGAAACTTAACGAAACGGCAGATAAATACATTATGTCACTTAAGCTACTTAAAGTTCACTTAATTGCATTACAGTTCTACCTTAAGAAACTGATGTTGTTAATGGAACAACTAGCTACATTATAAGTAAGCATGCCAAATAACATTAAGAAACATCATGTACATCATTACCCTGTGGGATATATCAGCCTCATCTTGACGGTGATTGCGATGAGTGGTTGTGGCTGGATCGCGATACGTCGTCGTGGATTAAATCAACCTAAAGAATCTACTAAAGGAGCAATGATACCATTACCAAGATTGCCAGCTAGTCCACCTTATAACGTAACGATAGATTAATAAGTTGAACCTCCGTCCTACCGGGGGCAGTATGTAAAATAAGAATCATATGCATTGTAGGTCAAGAACAATTGTGTAAGAAGCACATGCATTACACTGCGTGATCTACAATGCTATGTACAATAAACTGAAAACAATTTATGAGCGATATATTTGTAAACAGCGATAGAATTATTGACCGCGATGAAATGTGCACATTTGACGCATTCAGCAACAATGCTTTAATTGATGTTTTTTGTATACGATAATGTTGTATGTAGGTTAAGGTAACAATTAATGTTATTCTGCATGAAGTGTATTTTGTATATAGAATTAATATTTGAGTTAAGGTAATAATTTTCACAATGATGCATTGTTCACATGTAGGAAGTAGGACTGTTAAATTAATGATATAAGAAAAGTGATATCTGAAGAAAAAATTGAATTCCTCACGAACCAGTTGTGCGTTTTAATACGTCTAGTATCTATCTGCTGCACAAACTAAAGTGCTTGGGCATTTAGAGTTGACCAGGTGTACAGGTTCAAGTGCTTGTACATCTTTTTCTAACTTTGCAAGCTGATGTGGTTCAAGTGCCGCATCAGCATCAAATGCAAAGTATTCACCAGGTGACTCTCGTATTTCAGTGTTCGCGGCATCAAAATTTTTCCATGCCTCCTCAAGATGCCGTAGTCTTTTTACTAATGTTTTTACTAAGAATATTATTACTAATGTTTTTACTAAGAACATTATTACTAATGTTTTTACTAAGAACATCGATATTAAAATCACTCTGGCCAAAAATTCATATTTTTATATATATATATATATATATATATATATATATATATATATATATATATATATATATATATATATATATATATACATATATATATATATATATATATATATATATATATATATATATATATATATATATATATATATATATATATAAATATATATATATATATATATATATATATATATATATATATATGTATATATATATATATATATATATATATATATATATACTACTGTGGGCAAAAAATAGTAAGACTTTTTAATTTAAATTTCGCGCGGAAAACCATTCGTCGAAAATTTTGTTTTTCTACGTTGGTATGACTGTCAGTGACATCTGTGCCAAATATCACATCAAAGTAATCATCAGTGTATAGTATACGCTTGTCTTTCTGAAATACAAAAAGTGCATTCGGCGATTTTTACAATGAGTGAAATTATTCAACAAAGAAGTTCCATAAAATTTTGTGTGCGGAATGAAATTTCTGGTGCCGAAACGTTCAAAATGTTGCAAAAGGCCTTCGGTGATAATTGTATGTCGCGAGCAAGTGATTTTGATTGGTACAAATTATTCAAAGAGGGTCGAGAACGCGTTGACGACGAACCACGTCCAGGACGGCCATCAACATCAACTCATGATCAACACGTCAATAAAATCAAGGAATTGGTGCTCGAGAATCGACGATTAATTGTCAAAGACCTTACTGATATCGTTGGAATATCGGAAGGATCAGTAAAAACCATTTTAAAAAATCATTTGGGCCTAAGAAAAGTGAAAGCACGATTGGTTCCAAAATTACTCAATTTTCTTGAAAAACCGCGTCTAGTTGACGTCTGTCAAACAATGCTTTCCGACTACCAAGATGTCATAAAACGTATAATAACTGGCGACGAGTGTTGAATCTACGCTAACGACCCAGAAACAGACGATCAATCCGCCGAATATCGTGCCAAAGGTGAGTCGAAGCCGAAAAAACCACGTCAAAGCAAGTCAAAAATCAAGGTCTTGTTGACAGTTTTCTTCGATCATCGAGGTGTGGTGCACTCCGAATTCCTTCTGACCTGCCAAACTGTCAACAAGGAATACTATTTGAGTGTTACGCGTCATTTGCGCGATGGAATTCGTAAAACGAGGCCTGAATTATGGGCCGGCAACTTTTGGTTTTTGCACCACGACAATGCACCGTCGCATACTGCATTGATTCTTCGTGAGTTTCTCGACAAAAATTCAACCAATATCGTTCCACAACTACCGTACTCGCCTGATTTAGCTCCGCGTGACTTTTGGCTGTTCAGCAAACTCAAGGGACCGCTCCGGGCAAACCGTTTTGAGTCAATTGAAGACATTAAACGTGAATCGCTACGCGCATTGAAGGCTATTCCGCAAATTGAATTTATCAACTGTTACGAGGATTGAAAAAAACGTTGGCATAAGTGTATTGCGGCCGGGGGGATAACTTTGAGGGGGACGAAATAGATCTGCCAGAATAAATAAAGAATTTTAAAATTATGAACAAAGTCTTACTATCTTTTGCCCACAGTAGTATATATACATATATATATATATATATATATATATATATATATATATATATATATATATATATATATATATATATATATATATATATATATATATATATATATATATATATATATATATATATATTATATATATATATATATATATATATATATATATATATATATATATATATATATATATATATATATATATTGTGTATCTTTATATTACTGTATCAAATTACAAAATTGCGTTTCTCTGTAAACAAAGCATTTTATTAGTTGTTTAATCATATACAAATAATTTTAATATCTAACTTAATATTAATTACACAAATCTTACCTGTAAACAAAGAAACAACATTTACTGTTATTTGTCCACAGTGTATTTTCTAACGCACAATAATTCTTTCTTATATGTTTTTCTCCATTGAGTTCTGATTTGCAACTCACACCTCCTGTCGTTTTATGGCGACGCATCGACTTTATGGAATTCAGTGACGTTTAGTCATTCGGTCGATGCCTACTTTATTAAAATTTTTCGTCAAGATGCAAAGTCAGCAAACTAAAGTAATGCATACACTACAATACCGTATGTGTTACTTTACATCTCCCTCCCTCAAAGAAAATTTTAATTATAAAATTTTTTCACAATCATATTCTTAAGCTAGTATTATCATCTAACATTTCATTTCAACCAAAATCTAATTCCCCTCTATATATTATTTAATTTTAGGAGCTGGAATGAGTTTCGTAATGTGAAACAAATTCGATTCCGCTTTTTTATATCCTGTATCTACTTTATAAATTGAGTTTGATATTTTTTCAATTATCTTAAAAGGACCTATTCTTATCTCATCTAATTTTTTTCTATTTAGTTTATTGCCATTTTCAACATATACCATGTCTCCACTGTTAAATGTTACATATTTTCGATTCTTATCAAAGATAGCTTTGTTGTAATCATGTGATCTTTTTGTATTTTCTAAAGCTATTTTTATATCTCTTATTAGATTATTACAATTCTTAACTTGTTTTAATTCTTTAGGTAGAGTTGTAATATCTATTCCAAATAATAGATACTTGGGTGTAAATCCAGTTACTGTGTGTTCTGTTTCATTGTATTTTTGTATGCATTCATGTGCTACTGTTGTCCATGCTATATTATTTTTATTTTCATTAATTCTACATCTTATCTTGTTAACAATTGTTTGATTCAATCTCTCATTTAGACCATTAGAGAATGGTGTATTAACAGAAGTGAAAATCAGTTGAATCTGTTTGTCATTTAAAAACTTCTTAAATTCTTTTGAATTTATTCCTGGATATTGATCGGCTAAAATTAAACCAATTCTATCGATATCTGTAGCATTTTCTATCAATTTTATGAAATCATTTGCATTTTGAGTTTTGGAGGTTAAAATAAATGCATATCTAGTGAAATGGTCAACTAAAAGATGTAAATATGTTATTGTGGATTTAGACCCACCAAATCCTCCAATAGTATCAATTGACATTATCTCAAAAGGTCTTTCTGCTGGTCCTAAATGTGACATTAAACCGAATTTATGTTGACCTCTAGTTTTATTCTTTATGCATATTTCACAATTTTTGCAAATTTTCTGTATATTCTCTACCAATCGATTTGCTGTATAAAATGGCGCAATTTTATTTTGTAGTTGTTTCACCCCTATCTGACAGTAATCTTCATGAATTTGTTTGATAAGTTTTCTACTCATTTTCCCAGATAAGATTATTTTTTCTTTATTTTTTGATTTTTTGTAATATATTCTATCTTTATTTATCATTTTGTTCTTTCTATCTTGGATATGCTCATTGTTTCGTTGATCTTCAATAATATCTTGTAGTTTTATAAAATTTACAATTTTCAATTGTTCGTCTTCATTTTCATTGGATTCTAGTACAGGATTTCTGCTTAAACAATCAGCTTCTAAGTTAATCTTTCCTGGAGAATATTTTATTTTAAAATCATATTGTGAAAGGTAATATGTAAGATCACCTAGTTCTTCATCTGTTCTAGATTTTATGTTCAAATTCTCTAAAGGTTTGTGATCTGAAAAAACTGTGAATATTTTTCCTATCAGCCAGTATTGCCAATATTTAATAGCCTCTTTTATGGCGAAACACTCTAATATATCGCTTTCTTTTTCTTTTGACTATTATTTAGTTTTTTTGAAAAATAAGCTACTGGTTTTTCTTCTCCGTTTGGTTGTTTTTATTTCAAAACAGCTCCTATACCCAATATGCTTGCATCTGTATAAATGTATATTGGCAAATTTGGATCATATATTTCTAAGATTGGATTTTGAGCATAGCATATCTTTTATTTTCTCAAATGCATTTTGACATTCTTTTGTCCAAATAAATTTTTGTCCTTTTCTCAATAAGTTATGTAGTGGATCCAAAGTTATAGCAATATTTGGTATATATTTGTTGTAAAAATTTATCTTTCCTAAGAATTGTCTAATATTTTTTTGAGTTTTTGGTATTGCGAAATTCCTTATCGAAATCAAATTGTCTTTGAGTGGACATATCGAATTATTGCTTATTACATGACCTAGATATTTGACTGAACTTTCTGCAAACTTGCATTTTGTAATTTTTAATCTGAAACCTTCTTTTCTTATTGCTTCTAATAATTGTTCTATGTGTTTCATATGTACATTGAATGATTCAGAAAATATCAATATATCATCTATATAATTTACTGTAAAATCTGATAGTTTATGTTTTCTGATTATATTACTCAAAATTCTTTGAAAAATTGCTGGAGATGTCTTTAATCCAAATGGAAGACATGTCCATTGAAATTGTCCTTCTTGTGTAACAAAAGCTGTCTTCTTTCTATCTTCTATTCGTAAAGGAATTGACCAAAATGCAGAATTTATATCTAATGTTGAAAAGTATTTGCAATTTCGTGTTTTTGTCATTAAGTCTTCTATCAACGGGAAAGGCTGCGATTGTGGTATTACAAGTTTATTCAAATCACGAAAATCAATACACAATCTTGTTTTTCTACCTTCTTCTTTCTTATATACCAGTGTTACCGGTGCCGCAAATGGGCTATAAGATTCTTCAATAAGATTGTTTTCTAATAGTTTAGCAATTTGCATTTCTATCTCTTTTTTATCTTCGACATTACATCTATATGGTCTTTTACTACAATATTTATCTATTAGTAGATCAATACGTGCTTCATAATCTTTTACTGTACCTACATCATATTTATCTTTTGCAAAAATGTCACTGTATCTTTTTATTAACTTATCTATCTCAAATCTTTCTTGGTAGTTCAAATGATTTACAGAAATATAAAAATCTGATCTATTCATATTCTCATTAAAATTTATAGAATTAATATTCAAAATATTTTCCTTTGAAATATCAAGCTTTTTTTGTCTAATTTTTAAATTTTCATCTTGAATAAGTTTGAATTCCTTAATCATATCTAATCCAATAAGAAAATCATATTGAATATTATCTCCATCTATTAGAAAAACGTTCATTATCTTTTCTATATCGAATATTTTTATCCTTACAGATATCATTCCTTTAGTTCTCTTTGCACCATTAATCGTTTCAAATTTTGTTTTCCATATCGTCGCTGTAAAATCAAACCGGCATATCTGCAAAAAGCATATTTTCCACCAGAGCGCTTTAAAGTTTTCGCGTGTGGAGTGTTTCCTCACAAATGCATACCGGGAAAACAGCATTAGACGGCGTTGTATTCAACTATACGATATGCTGGTGCGACATAAAAATAGACGGGAAAATAAGAAATATTTTGATACCAAAAACTCAAAAACTCAATTTTTGCAGATATGCCGGTTTGATTTAACAGCGACGATATGTTTACTAATTTCTGATTTTTTATGTTCAAAAGTTTTGAATGTTGTAGCATGTGCCTATTTGAATTTTGTTTCTAAAATTCACGGCAAACGACTTTTGATACGCATTGTATCAAAAGTCCTCTACTTGCCCTCTTACGGCACCTTGTTTTCAACAAATCGAAGCACAAGCGATGTCGCTTCGAAAAATTCATTTTTTCAAAACTAATTTACCGTATCAACGGTAAATTGTTTATGGCAAATTGCGATGCTGCGGCTGGGCTGTGAGGATGCAGCGCTTGGCTATGGACAGTCGATTGTGGGCCGGCGTGGCGGCGAGAAGGCTACTAGGAGATTTCGCGTGAATGTAGTGTCGCGCGCTGGGCTAGTGCAAAGTGGAGCGTTAGCATAATTTGGAATACCTTGCTTTCGGAATTTTTACGCGGCTGTAATCGTGTTTGGTTTGATTTTGAGCAGTTTCGTAGATAGCGTGATAGCTTCTCGGACGCGAGTTCATTAAGTTTGGCGGTGGCATTGGCGACGAAATTAAAACACATCAGCCAAAGACAAGAAAGAGAACGACGGAAATCCGAGGGTGCTGTGTTAGTGCAAATCGAATTCCGCTCTACCAATCTTTATTGTTTTTACGAATACCGACAGATCAGCGTATTGCAAAATGGTCCGGTGCCCATCAGTGAGCGGACGACACCTTTATCGCCTCAAGCCGAAGGAGTGTCGGTAACGTTTGAGTCGCGAACCCAAGTAATCGGACGGTCTGAACTGAGTCGTAGCGGCGAGGGGTCGTTGATGACCCGTCCGCGAAGAGAAAACGGCGAAAGATTGAAAATCGTCTTGGTGGTTGAAACACAAGTGCATTGTGCAAAATTGATAATTATCAATTTAATTAAAGTTTGCCTTGTTTACTAAGCACAGTTCGATAGTCCTTTCTGTTTCGCGGATTTAGAGTGGAAGTGGTGAAATAAATATTAATTGTGGTATCGAAATAAAAGTGAATTATATAGCTTTCGTAGCTACTGACAGCCACACCGGTCCACAACGATCGTACGATCAACATGAAAGAGAAAGTCAGTTTCTGGTGCCTGTGATGTGCTGCTAAACGAGTTCTTGAAGATTATCAATCAATTTAACGACCACCATATAAAATCCGACACAGTTCAAACAATGATCTCGCAAGTTCAAATTAGATAATAAAATAGTGAAATATCAAAATACAACATCAAATATTGAGAGGCGATGTTCTTTCTACGTCACACCTTTACCATTAAACCATAACCAAACCTTTAATAGAAGATACCATACAAATGACAAGTGGCCAATAAAAAGAACACTAAAATAATACTATCGAAACCTACATTGGAATTTGAAATCGTCGCGTGGAATATACTCTCTCCGATAACAAAGCCAAACCGCAGCTATTGGTCATTCTCCCTAATAAAAAAAAAATATGCTCAAGATAATAAACCATAATGAAAAGCGAATGTCAGATAGTGAATCAAGACAAGCCCAGCAGGAGATTCCTGATGAAATATTTAGAAATAACTACATCGTTGAAGTTTCCTCTAGAGGTACAAGTATTTAACTAGAAGCCTGTCAAGATGATGCGATACGAAGGTGAAGAGAGATTAGCAGACAGTTCGCCATGTGCCGGAATCAGAGCAGATTTGAAGATGTGCTTGTTGAAGAGGGATTGCTGTACATAGGAGTACTCTTAAACACGAAACAGTAATCAAGTTCCTTTCCTGGCAGTCTGAATGCTTTTGGAATCTACAAGCTACTTAGCGTTCTGGTCTCCTGATTACTTATGCATTTTCACCCGGCCAAACCCGTCAAGTACTAAACGTTCAAAACTGGATGTTTTCAAACTGGTAATTTACACGAAAATATGTCAAAGTAATATAAAATGATTAGATGCTAGGGAGAATTATGAAAAACGTTTAAATAGAATCGTAAGTCAACAGTAAAAACAGATCAGCCTTAGTAAAATAAATAATGATAATAATGTGAAATATCTTAGAAAACAAAAGTTCGTTTCGCAACAAGTATAGTACTAGAACAATAGCATTTTTACATGAAAAGTCGAAGGAAGTTTTCGGTAAAGTCGAAACTGTTTCAACAGAATTAATTAATCCTTAGACCAAAGGTTACACACACTTGAATCAATGAAACTATAACTAATGGCTAACTGTTCTACATATATATTTGGTCTTTTGACACAGCCAAGACGTTTACGCTTTTACATTGTACTTACATTACTCTCGTATTCTTATCAGCAAACATGTGCATTTCTCTTACCATATTAAATCTAATAGCAAACATATACAAAACTTGAATATCCTCGAAAACTTCCATTCAAGCACAACTTGAAGAGGCTGTTTTCGATGAAAACCATTCATGCTAATTATCGCAGTCGGTATGGGTAGCGATGCTTGAAATCGCCTTTACACACACACACACACACACACACACACACACACACACGCACAAACATACCCTCGCCCTCATTTCTATTTTAAGGCTGCCGAGAAAATTCGGTGTAGTAAAATATCGACGCGACACAGAAAAGAACATGAATTAACATTGTGATAAAATATCCTTGTTTCGAAACCAACTAAAAAGAAAAATAACAATATATATTTCTTTAGTAGTTTATGGAGAAAGAAAATTGCATTCATATTTAAAGCGCATAATTTTCATTGAGAAAGTAGATTGAGAAAACTTTATTTACAAAAATTTACAGCTGCATTACTTTTACCGTTAGATAGACGTACGTCACATTGAATTATTGTATTAGAACATTTATTGATAATCACGAGGAGGATTTATTTTAAAAAAAAAGAAAAAAAAAAAAAACTACAATCGTGAGGAGTATAGTTATGCAGTAGTTGGATATTTGTTTGAAACATATGTAAATAGCATAGAAGTTGGATATTTGTTTGAAACATATGGAAATAGCATAGAAGTTGGATTTTTTTTTGTTGATCAGCAAGTAATAAAGTAAGCATCTAATTACGTGTTGTATGTTGAGAAAGACAAATTAATGGAGAACTTGTTGATAGTTACAAATAATGAAATGAATTTGTATTAATTATAACATTTGGCCTTCTTATTGGGCGAAAGCCCGAGAAGTTCTTTCTCCTTTTCAGGGTCCGCGCTTGGCCAAATCTAATTAGTTTCAGCATTTTTTTGGTAGATTTTTGAATTTTTGATATGGGGCCAGTATCAGAGGGTGGAGGACCCCAGACCATCGGGGTCAGGGCTCCACTAACATCGGGGGCCCGGGGCTGTCTGCCTCACCCGGGTTCCTTGTAAAGAGAGGTAGCACATTATCCTGTTTTTCCCTTTTGTAGATTTTCAATTTTCTGGCTCCGTGCGTTGTCACGAGCACTGGGTCTGCTTAGTCAGCCCATGTTGCAGAGCCTGGGTGGTTTCCTTTACGGAGCTATGCCCCCCTTTTGGTCCCTGGGTATTTTACATACCAGTTTGCGGCTACGGAATTCATGACGGATGAATAATACGTAGCATCCCGTTTTCTTGAGAGCAAACCAACTCCATTTTTTTATGAACCTACCCCAGCCGCAGCGAGCTAGCAAAGCGGCACCCCAGCATCCGTCGGGGTTGGTTAAAGGGTGCTCCGCTAATGCGGACAAGGGGCCTTCACGGCCATTTCTAGGGCACCCTGCTCTCGGGGCAATTCTTTTTTTTTGTTTTGCCTCTTGAATGGCACTAGCCATTCCAACTCTGGACCTTAGCACTCTTGGTTCTGGACTTCGGTCTGGTTCTAGGTTGTGCTAAGGCCACTCGCATCAGCAAATTCGCTACAAATGGCGCCCAACGTGGGGCCCGAAACTTGTTTTTGGGCAACCCACACCACAGTGAGAAAATACTCATGAGTTTCGACTCATACTCCCCTCAAGACTTTACGTCTTTAAATCCTAATAATTCCATTCTCACTAGCAGGTCTTAGGATCTTCTCCATTGCGATTCGATATACTTCGTTCGAGAGAACAAAACCCCTTGAATTAAGACCTGCCTTGCTCGCTCTTTCCTTACTAGCCGCAAACATCCTTCCCAATCCTTTCCTTTTAAATTCAAGTCCTAGTTAGTTTACCTCTTGGGCAGCTTCCTGTTGTGTTGTCCTTTGTAGTTTTTTGACTCTGGGTGCAACCTGGAGGTTGGCCGCGGATAACAGGTTGTGGTGGTTTACCGCCGCTCCTGTCCCGGTCAACCGAAGGGCCCCTGCCCCACTTTATGTTGGGAAGCTGTCCCAAATTTTTCATATCCTTGCTGTCTTGACCCGGCTTCGGCTTTTGGCTTGAGTTTGGTTCAAGCTGTGGTGGATTACGTGGGGTTGGCGTGGTGCCGCCTACACGTCCCTGCAGCTTGGCCAAACTTGAACCATTTGCTGAAGTTGAGTCAAGCAGCAACATAGTTGTTTTTGGTCCCTTGCTCCTCTCTTTTCGAGGAATTTCGGGTGGGTAAACAGTCCCCCATAATGGGCGGTACCCTTCAGGAGCCGACCCGAGTTAAAGTTTTTACTTACAAATTTCAATCGTACAAAATTTCAATACTTTCACAATCACACATCCACTTTACTTTGACAATTTTTAATATTTTTCACACTGTTCCAGTCTAACATTTCATTATTAGAATTTCTATTTCTTGCGTTTTTTTTTTAAAGTCAAAAGCCAGCCAGCCAGCGGACCTGAATTGGGGAAGAACGGATCGGGTTCCGTCTAATAAGAAGGCCTTTTCTGAAAATTAAATTTTTGACAAATATTAAATTTTTATCCTAACTTGGAAAGGGTAAAACTTTTCTTTTGAAATCTATATCTTTCTCATTCGAATTCTAGCCATTTGGCTTTAAGATCTTGATTAAGATTTTTTTTGAAGAGTTAGTCACGCCACAGGTGTGCACACACATAAATATATATTTATATATGACATATTTCCTTTTCACCTATATATATATTCTATATATATTTTTGAATTTTTGGCATTTTTCTTGCCCTTAGCTGTTAAGATTTTTCTCTTTGGAAGAGTTAGTCACACTCGTTGTGCACAGAGTTGCATTTGAATTTGCAGCAACTCCTTAGTTATAAGCGTAATTATTTCGTTAGTCACGAGTATCGTGCACTTTCTTTGAATTTTCGTCTATAATCAAATTTCACAGACTAGACATGCCATTGCGACACAGCAGTGAGGATCTGTCTGGCGCCACAGTGGAGGCTCAGTGCTCCATATGCCAGCAGTCATTCGCTGCTGCCCAGGTTACGTACACCACAAAATGTGGTCATACATTTCATGAAACGTGCCTGGAGCAATGGCTTCGGAATCATACAGATTGCCCGCTGTGCCGTGGACCACTGAGTCTCCCCTTAGGAGCCAGACAGGCCTCCACTGCTGCAGCATCTATGCCACGAGGGGCTCGGCCCAAAACCCAGCGGCCGGGAGTAAGAACCCGAGGCATGAGAAGCAATGAAGATGTGGAAATCAGGGACTTTGATTTACAGGCCGAGTCGGGGGCGGAAGGTTTAGTTCAGCCACCTGGCCCGTCATCAAAAGCGTCCCCAATCTCAGATGTGACGTCAGAAGCCGCAGGAGCGCGCTCTATAGTGCCTCAAGATTTAAGCGGACTTCAACAACAGATTAACGAATTGCAGAACGGCATGCGTGTGATGCTGGAGCGCATGGCCCAATTGGACCTTCCGTCCCGGACTCGGAATGTAGAGTCGCCAAGACTGAACCCTCGCGCACAATCATTTGTTCCAGTGCCGCGATCCTACTCACCTCGCACCCCTCGTGGTAATAATGTCCAGTTCCACCACGATAAGGTGGCAAGCATCATTGGTGGGTGGGGACTAAAATTCTCGGGTCGTGAATCCTCCATGCCCGTGGAAGTCTTTATTAACAGGGTAGCAGCTCTTACCAGGAACACCTTGGGCGGAAATTTTAATGTGCTATGCCAGCATATGCACTTACTTTTAATTGGACCTGCCGCTGATTGGTATTGGCGGTTTTACAATTCCAGACGTGATTTCAATTGGAGGGATTTGGAGTCGGCCCTGAGCGACCATTTCGCTGATCGCTTCACGGATGCCGACCTGATGGAGCAGATACGAGGAAGGAAGCAGCGACCTCAAGAAACATTCGACGATTTTAGTGCGGACGTCTACAAGATTGTTGACCGGCTACAGCGCCCTATTGCTGACGCGGATTTAGCTGACATTCTTAGACGCAATTTGTTGCCGGAAATCCGTCGTGGTCTGCTACAAATACACCTTCCCTCTGTTCGTCTGCTCCGTCAGGCCGTCATCCGTGCGGAGAACTTTGAGATGGAGCTTGGAGGTCGACGCCGATCCTCCCAATGGAGACATGCTACAGAAGAACTACGTGAGGAATACCCGCTGGACCAATACGAGGATTCAACCGATGAACCTGGAGTGGAAGCAGTCACGGTCCTGCCTACTTGCTGGAACTGTAAGCAAGTGGGACACCGTTTCGACGATTGTTTGGAGCCCAGAACAATATTCTGTTATGGCTGCGGAAAGGCAGACACATATAAACCTAATTGTGTGAACTGCCAAACAAAAAACGGACCGCAGGGAGCGCGGAACAAGATCTCACGCCTCCCGCAGGGCAAACAAGCTCCACCCCGTTCCAGCAGGTAGACAGGACTGATGATCTGTCTCCAAATTCCGTGGGCCCAACCACCAATGATGTTAGTATTCAGCCGAGTGGGGACTCTACCACCTTATCAAACCCACTCTTACAGGCAGAGCCTCCTACACCTTTGGCTTTTCTGCCCTATCACCTTAGATGGCGGAAATACACGGCGGTCCGAAACCGAATTTTTAACTCCGAAATTGACACCATTCAAAAACACCTTAAAACACCTAAACGTTCAACGTTGAGAATGAGGCGTTTCTACGCTCAGTTCCGTCGTTGGCGTTATCAATTGGATTGTGCGACTCTGTTGAACGTGCCTCCAGGTGACGTTCGACCGTACGCTCAGGTTCTGTTGTTCGGCCAACTTACATCGGGTTTGATCGACACGGGAGCCAACGTGAGCGTGATGGCGGCTGATCTAGCCCGCTCATTCCTCGAGAGGAACGCTTTTCCCTGGAAAAGAGCTTCTCTCGGGTTGAAAACAGCTGACGGCACACAACATCAAGCCGTAGGCCGAGTATCAGCCGACATCACGTTCCGGGGGCTCACCAAGACGTTGACGCTGTGGATAATACCCACTCTCAGTCAGAATCTCTATCTGGGAGTGGACTTCGTCCGTCTTTTCGCCCTGGCCACAGACCTGTTTGCGCCACCACCACAGGTCGACACCACCAACAGCCTCGACGCACTCAACGATTGCGCCCACCCTCTCACACAGGAGCAGCATCGCAGACTTCGGTCTGCGATTGCTTGCTTTCCTTCGTTCGCTGTTGAGGGCTTGGGAAAGACTACGCTCATCCGTCATGACATCGACACTGGTGACCAGAAACCCATAAAACAGAGACATTTCTCTGTGTCACCAGCTGTCGAAAAGCTCCTATATCAGGAAATTGACCGGATGTTAGCGTTGGGCGTAATCGAAGAGTCGAAGAGTGCATGGTCTTCACCGGTAACGTTGGTGGTAAAGCCCTCGAAGGTGCGCCTATGCCTGGATGCCCGGAAGGTCAACTCGGTCACAGTGAAGGATGCCTATCCTTTGCCGCTGATTGATGGAATTCTCAGCAGACTTCCTAAGGCAAATTTCATCTCCAGCCTTGACTTAAAGGATGCCTTTTGGCAAATCCCTCTAGAGGAAAAGTCAAAGGAGAAGACAGCCTTCACTGTGCCCGGTCGACCCCTTTACCATTTTGTCGTGATGCCGTTTGGGTTGTGTAATGCACCCCAAACGATGTCGCGGCTAATGGATAAGGTAATTCCGCCCCAACTTAAGCACCAGGTATTCGTGTACCTCGACGACCTGTTGGTGATAACAGACGAGTTCGACGCGCACCTTCAGGTACTTCATCAGGTCGCCTTCCATTTGAGACAAGCTGGCCTCACCATCAATGTGGAAAAGAGTAAGTTCCTCTTGCGAGACGTCAAGTACCTTGGCCACATTGTTGGTGGGGGCACCATCCAAACTGATCCTGACAAGGTGAAATCTATTATGGATTTCCCCCTTCCCTCTACCACGAAGCAACTCCGAAGATTTCTAGGAATCTGCGGTTGGTATCGGCGCTTCGTCAGAGAATATGCGTCATTGTCAACGCCACTGACAGACATGCTTTCTAAGCGGAGTCAGTTTGTGTGGACCGATGAGAGGCTAAATGCTTTCAAGCAATTGAAACACAGCCTTGCTTCAGCCCCAGTGCTGCACAGCCCAGATTTCAACAAGCCCTTCTCCATCCAATGTGACGCAAGTCAACATGGAGTCGGTGCCGTGCTGGTGCAGCGCACAGAAGACGGAGCTGAAGCCCCCATCGCCTATATGTCCCACAAACTGAATCCCGCTCAGCGAAACTACACCGTCACTGAGCAAGAATGTCTGGCAGCGGTGTTGGCAATCAAGAAGTTCCGTGCCTACGTGGAAGGTCACGAATTTGAAATCGTGACCGACCATGCTTCCCTAAAATGGCTAATGAACCAACCCGACCTTAATGGACGATTAGCCCGGTGGGCCTTGAAACTGCAAGGTTTCAACTTTAAAATAGTCCACCGAAAGGGAAGCCAGAACGTAGTGCCGGACTCCTTGTCGCGCATGTTCTCTGCCGAGGCGTTGACGCCGGCAGAGGGCGAGGAGACTCCAATGGAGCTAGACTTGACTTCGCCGCATTTCACAAGTGCTTCTTATTTGGAGCTAGCAGCGAAAGTCCAGGCAGGACAAGACCAACTGCCGGACCTAAAAGTTGTAGACGGGTTCGTGTACAAGCGGACTGAGTATGCGACCGGAAACGGACTTCAAGACCAGTTGGCCTGGAAGTTGTGGGTGCCGTCAGAAATGACGGCAGAATTAGTGAAGGGAGCTCATGACCCACCCTTGAGTGCGCATGGTGGCGTGGCCAAAACCCTCGGGCGATTACGTCAATGGTTTTATTGGCCACGAATGGCCGCTCAAGTGCGTGATTATGTGGGTTCATGCCTTACATGCAAAACCACCAAAGCCCCTTCACACACCCTTCGTCCACCAATGACGCTGCAGTCCGTTCCCGAGCGCATATTCCAGCGCTTGTACATCGACATTATCGGCCCCTACCCTAGGTCCAAGTCTGGCAACATTGGAGCTCTTATCGTCCTCGACCATCTTTCGCGATTCCCCTTCGTTGAGCCGCTTCGGAAGTTCACTGCGAAAGCAGTCATTGACATCTTGAGGAAAAGGGTATTTCACCTTGTTGGAGTCCCGGAGAGTGTTGTAACAGATAATGGTGTACAATTTCGGTCGTCTATCTTTCAGACCTTTCTACAGGAATTCGGTATCGGACATACCTTCACCGCTGTGTATTCCCCTCAAGCCAATGCCTCGGAACGTCTTAACCGCTCCATACTCGCGGCCGTCCGTTCGTACATTGATCCCGCTCAGAAGGAATGGGACGGTAAACTTTCAGAAATAACCTGCGCGCTACGCTCAGCACCTCACGCAACCATAGGAACTTCGCCCTATCAGGCAGTCTTCGGGCAACCAATGATAACTCATGGCCGCATCTATCACCTGCTGCGACAACTCCATCTTCTGGATGACCCCGAGACTACGCTGCCACCTCCTGACCACCTGGCTCTTCTTTGCCAGACCATCCGCGACCTCACCACCCAAGCCCAGTCTCGCAATGCCAAGGCCTATAACCTTCGTTCCAGGTTGGTTTCATACCAGCCTGGCGAAGTGGTCTACAGGCGCAACTTCCGGCAAAGTGACGCAGCCGCGCACTACAATGCAAAGCTGGACCGGAAGTTCTTACCTAGTAAGGTAATTAAGAAGATCGGCGGTGCTTATTACCAGCTGGCCGATCAAAATGGACGATCAGTGGGCGTCTTTCACGCGAAAGACATCACTAAGTGATATACCCACTAGTTCACCAGTTCACGATCTGTTTCCAAATTTTATTTGGAAGATCGTCCATTTGCGCCTATTTCAGGTGTCACTCCTGCTTCAATTGAAAAGTATCTAGAGATGTTCACCTCGTTCACCATTTCCTCTACCAAAGATACTTTCCTTATTAAGCCAGTATACGTTGTTCACGAAATTTCCTACAATTATATTTACCCCTTTTTATTTGCTCACTAGTTCACGCAATAAATCTAAAAGATTGGATAGTAAAAGACTTGATCACCTGTTCACGTCATTGTCTTTCACACATTACATCCATCCTTCAGCTCTTTCCACGCACTTGCCCTTGTGGAAAGATCTGTGTTGTAGCATGTGCCTATTTGAATTTTGTTTCTAAAATTCACGGCAAACGACTTTTGATACGCATTGTATCAAAAGTCCTCTACTTGCCCTCTTACGGCACCTTGTTTTCAACAAATCGAAGCACAAGCGATGTCGCTTCGAAAAATTCATTTTTTCAAAACTAATTTACCGTATCAACGGTAAATTGTTTATGGCAAATTGCGATGCTGCGGCTGGGCTGTGAGGATGCAGCGCTTGGCTATGGACAGTCGATTGTGGGCCGGCGTGGCGGCGAGAAGGCTACTAGGAGATTTCGCGTGAATGTAGTGTCGCGCGCTGGGCTAGTGCAAAGTGGAGCGTTAGCATAATTTGGAATACCTTGCTTTCGGAATTTTTACGCGGCTGTAATCGTGTTTGGTTTGATTTTGAGCAGTTTCGTAGATAGCGTGATAGCTTCTCGGACGCGAGTTCATTAAGTTTGGCGGTGGCATTGGCGACGAAATTAAAACACATCAGCCAAAGACAAGAAAGAGAACGACGGAAATCCGAGGGTGCTGTGTTAGTGCAAATCGAATTCCGCTCTACCAATCTTTATTGTTTTTACGAATACCGACAGATCAGCGTATTGCAAAATGGTCCGGTGCCCATCAGTGAGCGGACGACACCTTTATCGCCTCAAGCCGAAGGAGTGTCGGTAACGTTTGAGTCGCGAACCCAAGTAATCGGACGGTCTGAACTGAGTCGTAGCGGCGAGGGGTCGTTGATGACCCGTCCGCGAAGAGAAAACGGCGAAAGATTGAAAATCGTCTTGGTGGTTGAAACACAAGTGCATTGTGCAAAATTGATAATTATCAATTTAATTAAAGTTTGCCTTGTTTACTAAGCACAGTTCGATAGTCCTTTCTGTTTCGCGGATTTAGAGTGGAAGTGGTGAAATAAATATTAATTGTGGTATCGAAATAAAAGTGAATTATATAGCTTTCGTAGCTACTGACAGCCACACCGGTCCACAACGATCGTACGATCAACATGAAAGAGAAAGTCAGTTTCTGGTGCCTGTGATGTGCTGCTAAACGAGTTCTTGAAGATTATCAATCAATTTAACGACCACCATATAAAATCCGACACAGTTCAAACAATGATCTCGCAAGTTCAAATTAGATAATAAAACAGTGAAATATCAAAATACAACATCAAATATTGAGAGGCGATGTTCTTTCTACGTCACACCTTTACCATTAAACCATAACCAAACCTTTAATAGAAGATACCATACAAATGACAAGTGGCCAATAAAAAGAACACTAAAATAATACTATCGAAACCTACATTGGAATTTGAAATCGTCGCGTGGAATATACTCTCTCCGATAACAAAGCCAAACCGCAGCTATTGGTCATTCTCCCTAATAAAAAAAAAATATGCTCAAGATAATAAACCATAATGAAAAGCGAATGTCAGATAGTGAATCAAGACAAGCCCAGCAGGAGATTCCTGATGAAATATTTAGAAATAACTACATCGTTGAAGTTTCCTCTAGAGGTACAAGTATTTAACTAGAAGCCTGTCAAGATGATGCGATACGAAGGTGAAGAGAGATTAGCAGACAGTTCGCCATGTGCCGGAATCAGAGCAGATTTGAAGATGTGCTTGTTGAAGAGGGATTGCTGTACATAGGAGTACTCTTAAACACGAAACAGTAATCAAGTTCCTTTCCTGGCAGTCTGAATGCTTTTGGAATCTACAAGCTACTTAGCGTTCTGGTCTCCTGATTACTTATGCATTTTCACCCGGCCAAACCCGTCAAGTACTAAACGTTCAAAACTGGATGTTTTCAAACTGGTAATTTACACGAAAATATGTCAAAGTAATATAAAATGATTAGATGCTAGGGAGAATTATGAAAAACGTTTAAATAGAATCGTAAGTCAACAGTAAAAACAGATCAGCCTTAGTAAAATAAATAATGATAATAATGTGAAATATCTTAGAAAACAAAAGTTCGTTTCGCAACAAGTATAGTACTAGAACAATAGCATTTTTACATGAAAAGTCGAAGGAAGTTTTCGGTAAAGTCGAAACTGTTTCAACAGAATTAATTAATCCTTAGACCAAAGGTTACACACACTTGAATCAATGAAACTATAACTAATGGCTAACTGTTCTACATATATATTTGGTCTTTTGACACAGCCAAGACGTTTACGCTTTTACATTGTACTTACATTACTCTCGTATTCTTATCAGCAAACATGTGCATTTCTCTTACCATATTAAATCTAATAGCAAACATATACAAAACTTGAATATCCTCGAAAACTTCCATTCAAGCACAACTTGAAGAGGCTGTTTTCGATGAAAACCATTCATGCTAATTATCGCAGTCGGTATGGGTAGCGATGCTTGAAATCGCCTTTACACACACACACACACACACACACACACACACACACACACACACACACACACACACGCACAAACATACCCTCGCCCTCATTTCTATTTTAAGGCTGCCGAGAAAATTCGGTGTAGTAAAATATCGACGCGACACAGAAAAGAACATGAATTAACATTGTGATAAAATATCCTTGTTTCGAAACCAACTAAAAAGAAAAATAACAATATATATTTCTTTAGTAGTTTATGGAGAAAGAAAATTGCATTCATATTTAAAGCGCATAATTTTCATTGAGAAAGTAGATTGAGAAAACTTTATTTACAAAAATTTACAGCTGCATTACTTTTACCGTTAGATAGACGTACGTCACATTGAATTATTGTATTAGAACATTTATTGATAATCACGAGGAGGATTTATTTTAAAAAAAAAGAAAAAAAAAAAAAACTACAATCGTGAGGAGTATAGTTATGCAGTAGTTGGATATTTGTTTGAAACATATGTAAATAGCATAGAAGTTGGATATTTGTTTGAAACATATGGAAATAGCATAGAAGTTGGATTTTTTTTTGTTGATCAGCAAGTAATAAAGTAAGCATCTAATTACGTGTTGTATGTTGAGAAAGACAAATTAATGGAGAACTTGTTGATAGTTACAAATAATGAAATGAATTTGTATTAATTATAACATTTGGCCTTCTTATTGGGCGAAAGCCCGAGAAGTTCTTTCTCCTTTTCAGGGTCCGCGCTTGGCCTGGCTGGCCCATAATGAAATAGTTTTCTTTGTGAATTTTTCAGTATTTTACAGCATCTTACAAGGGAGGGATACTGGCCCAAATCTAATTAGTTTCAGCATTTTTTTGGTAGATTTTTGAATTTTTGATATGGGGCCAGTATCAGAGGGTGGAGGACCCCAGACCATCGGGGTCAGGGCTCCACTAACATCGGGGGCCCGGGGCTGTCTGCCTCACCCGGGTTCCTTGTAAAGAGAGGTAGCACATTATCCTGTTTTTCCCTTTTGTAGATTTTCAATTTTCTGGCTCCGTGCGTTGTCACGAGCACTGGGTCTGCTTAGTCAGCCCATGTTGCAGAGCCTGGGTGGTTTCCTTTACGGAGCTATGCCCCCCTTTTGGTCCCTGGGTATTTTACATACCAGTTTGCGGCTACGGAATTCATGACGGATGAATAATACGTAGCATCCCGTTTTCTTGAGAGCAAACCAACTCCATTTTTTTATGAACCCACCCCAGCCGCAGCGAGCTAGCAAAGCGGCACCCCAGCATCCGTCGGGGTTGGTTAAAGGGTGCTCCGCTAATGCGGACAAGGGGCCTTCACGGCCATTTCTAGGGCACCCTGCTCTCGGGGCAATTCTTTTTTTTTGTTTTGCCTCTTGAATGGCACTAGCCATTCCAACTCTGGACCTTAGCACTCTTGGTTCTGGACTTCGGTCTGGTTCTAGGTTGTGCTAAGGCCACTTCCATCTAATTCTTCGCTACAATGTATCAATGATATATTGGAACCTGAATCATATAATCCAAAAATTTCAATAGTATCTTCAACTAAGATTTTAATTTTGATTAATGGTGGAGTTACTAGTTTTTTGGAATATTTTCAAACAACTCAGTTTCTATCTCTACATTGTTAACGCATTTTATTTGATTCTTATCTCTCGCGTCTTTCTCATTTATTTTATACCAACATGAAGCTTCAGGATGAAAACGATTCAGCTTACCTTTCTTTTCACATATTTTGCACGGACGTTTTTGTTGTTCTTTTTCTGCATCATCTTTCACGTTTCTGCTTATTTTCTTTTTCTTCATTAGATGTTCTAAACTTCCCAATTCGGTAAATAAATCTCTGGGTTTTTTCAAGTTCTTTCTGTTGATTCTGTCCATTATAAATTCTGGCAAACCTACTGCAATAAGGTTGATCATAGTGCAGTTATCGATATTTTCGTTCATTCCCAATAAAATTCTTTCTTTTTCAAAGCATAGTCTAATAGTGATCCATTCACATATTTAAAGAGAATAGCATATCTGATTGAAGACCAACCTTTGTTAGCATATGTTTCGATAAAATGTTCTTTCCAAATTTTCCATTCTGATGTTAATGTATTCCTAATAAGCATTGAATTGTACCAATCTAATACTGAACCTTCTAGAAATAATCTTAACACTTCAATTATCTCTTCGTCTTTGTTAATTTGTAAACGATTGCATTCTTTTTCAAAAGTATCTATCCATTGCAATGCATTACAGTTCTTACTTGAAAATTTTTCGATGACAAAATTATCCGTTATCTTCTTCAAATTTCTGTTTGTTTCTTCATTTCTAGATCTAATTGGTTGTTCTTCTATATTTTTAGTGATAATTTCTTCTGGATAATAATCACCTATAACTACATTATCACTGTCATCCAGAAAGCATCGTAAATCTGCCGTTACATTAATCCATATTATCCTATAGTGATTTCTCAATTTCAAATTTTTGATCACATTTTTCACAATACTATTCTTCAATAATACTTTATGATCTGCTAAAGGTTGATATTCAATTGGAACTTGATAAATTCTTCCATCTGGTGTTCCAATTTCAGTTAAACATATAATATTCGTTTTTGGATCCGTCGATGCTTTCACTTCAATTTTAAATTGTAGTTTTTCCATTTTTATAACTAAAATGTTGTTTTATAATGTATATCTTTATATTACTGTATCAAATTACAAAATTGCGTTTCTCTGTAAACAAAACATTTTATTAGTTGTTTAATCAAATACAAATAATTTTAATATCTAACTTAATATTAATTACACAAATCTTACCTTTAAACAAAGAAACAACATTTACTGTTATTTGTCCACAGTGTATTTTCTAACGCACAATAATTCTTTCTCATATGTTTTTCTCCATTGAGTTCTGATTTGCAACTCACACCTCCTGTCGTTTTATGGCGACGCATCGACTTTATGGAATTCAGTGACGTTTAGTCATTCGGTCGATGCCTACTTTATTAAAATTTTCGGTCGAGATGCAAAGTCAGCAAACTAAAGTAATGCATACACTACAATACCGTATGTGTTACTTTACATATATATATATATATATATATATATATATATATATATATATATATATATATATATATATATATATATATATATATATATATATATATATATATATATAGATATATATATATATATATATATAATATATATATATATATATATATATATATATATATATATATATAAATAAATATATATAAATATATATATATATATATATATATATATATATATATATATATATATATATATATATATATATACAGTCAGAGTCAAAAGTTTGTATACAGATCATACTTGAATCTTTGAAGCTATATATTTTCCATAATACGTAAGACACACAGATTATTTTCTCTAAAATTAAACTTTATAGTCTTATGTTTTCTAACATAAGATGTGGTCGAAAAAATTAGTCATATTCACTTAGTTTTTTGCTACACAATAAAAATAACTCCTCAAAATGCAGTCAAAAGTTAGTATACAATGCCCTGAATTTCAATTTGTTACAAGTGTCGTTATAAATTTCGCTATGTTGGAGCACTGTAAGTGTGTTTTTCAAGCAAAACTAAGTTCGCAGTTGAATTTTGGCGTGAATGGATTAGGTTCTGGTGTTAATTGGGTATATGCTTAACATAAAATGGCACGTGGTAAAGAAATAGCAGTAGAAATTCGCGAGTTGATAGTGACCCATCGAAAAAATGGGAAAACCTTAAGTGAAATAGCCGGGATTGTTAACATAAACCGTGGAACTGTTCAGAAAATTATAGAACGGACAAAAATTCGAGGAAATGTGAAAACTTTGAAACGTTCAGGTCGGCCACGTACTATGACAGCAACCGAAATACGAAAAGTTGTAAGAGAAGTGCGAAAAAACCCGAAATCTACCGCAGTCCAAATAGCCCGAAATCTTTGTGAAGAACGCTGTAAGCCAGTCAGCGCTTCAACTGTACGTAGAGCGCTGAATAATAATGGGTTGCACGGCAGAGTGCCTAGAAAGAAACCATGCATTTCTGCTATAAATCACACTAAGCGCGTTAATTTCGCACAACGTCACTTAAATAGCCCGCAGACCTTTTGGAATAGCGTTCTGTTTAGTGATGAAAGCAAATTTGAAATATTTGGATCAAAGAGGGGTGGAAAGATCTGGAGAGCCAAGAATAGCCAACTACTTCCTCAAAATCTCATTTCGACCGTAAAACCTGGTGGCGGTTCATTGATGGTTTGGGGCTGCATGTCGGCTGCGGGCACTGGAAATCTAATTTTTATTGAATGTACAATGAATACCCGAGATTATTTGCAGATATTAAAAGACAATTTATGCACTAGTGCTGAAAAATTGGGTCTTGTAACACCATGGATCTTTCAACAAGACAATGATCCAAAACATACAGCAAAGATTGTCAAAGAGTGGCTATTGTACAGGGTTCCTAAGCAATTACATTCACCTCCGCAGTCGCCTGACTTGAACCCTATAGAGCATCTATGGGAAGTTTTGGACCGAAAAATAAGGAATCGAGTCATAAAATCAAAAAATGATCTGCGAACGGCCTTGACCGAGGAATGGGCAAATATTTCAGCCACTGTTACCCAAAACCTAGTAAATTCCATGAATAATAGATTGAAAGCAGTAATTCATTCCAAAGGAAGACCAACAAAATATTAAATCAAATAAATTTTGGACCAAGGTTTTATAAAAGGCTGACTCTATATTGATTGTATACTAACTTTTAACTGAATTTTTCAGATACTTCAAACATTTTTCATCAATATTTCACGAATTCAAATTTTGTTTTGATCATCATTATACCAAATAAAGAGGAGAACTGTACTTTTCATTTTATGTACTAAATAAATTTTGTTTTACTTCTTTCAATGAAAATATTAATACTTTTTAATAAAAAATATAACTTAACTGAAGCTGTATACTAGCTTTTGACTCTGACTGTATATATATATATATATATATATATATATATATATATATATATATATATATATATATATATATATATATATATATACATATATATATATATATATATGTATATATATATCATATCTATATATATATATATATATATATATATATATATATATATATATATATATATATATATATATATATATATATATATATATATATATATATATATATATATATATATATGTATATATATATATATATATATTTATTTATATTATTTATATTATTTATATATATATATATATATATATATATATATATATATATATATATATATATATATATATATATATATATATATATATATATATATATATGTATATATATATATATATATATATATATATTTATATATATATATATATATATATATATATATATATATATATATATATATATATATATATATATATATATAGATTCATATATATATATATATATATATATATATATATATATATATATATATATATATATATATATATATAAATATATATATATATATATATATATATATATATATATATATCATTAAAAAATTCAGTGAAAAAATCTTAGGAACGCGCCATCCGATTGAACTGAAATTTTCAGGACACATTGGTGTATATGCAGAATAGTGCTAGGTCTCACAGAAAAAAAACCATTTTCTTTTACTTTTTGGCGCCGGCGGCCATTTAAGTGATATTTTTAATATACCTATTATTCCGTACACAAATAATTTTTTCACAAATAAAAAGTTGACGAAATAAATTTCGACCGTGTTTTACATGTAAATTGGATAATGTTTTGGCATTTTTTTACCCCATATGTGTGCTGAGTAGTGATGCGCGATTACGAGATATTAAAATCGATTGTCTCGATTGTTCAAATATCTCGAAACATCTCGATTATTTAAGTTGGACTCGATTGTTGCAATCGAGATAATCGAGACATTCGAAATAATCGAGATAATCGAGACAATCGAGCAATTCGAGATAATCGAGCGATTCGAGATAATCGAGACAATCGAGCGATTCGAGATAATCGAGACAATCGAGCGATTCAAGATTATCGAGATAATCGAGCGATTCGAGATAATCGAGCGATTCGAGATAATCGAGCGATTCGAGACAATCGAGACTATCGAGGCAATCGATCATTCGGTCGGTCAAGTCATCGGTAGACGGCAATTGAGAGAGCCATAAAGCACGTTTTGTTAGCGCAGCCAATAAAAAAATGTTCAAATATTTCAGCAAAAATATTAAGTGTTATTATTTGATCAAACTGCAATTTTTTGGGAAATATTGATGTGTAAAAGGATATGTTTATCTTAAGTTAAAATTAAAATATCTTTAACTCTTTGGTGGCGGTGGGCATGTTAGTGTATAAGCACACCAGTATACACAGTACGCTTGTATAACCGCTTGTAAAGAAAAGATTTGGATGGATTGGATATACTATTTAGTAGATTTTTTTACGGGTGCATACATATGGAATGTAATGATCAAATATGTAAGGAAATTTGTATGGCTAGCATTTATCAAGTATAAATGGCTGGTAGTTTTGTTAAAACTATTAAGTCTGATCAAAGTGTATGAAATTGAGTTTTGTCATGCTGTTAAGTATGTTAAAATAAAATCTGCTTTTAGATAGTGCAGTTTGAAAGCATATCATGTATCGAGTATTTTCGTACTTGCAAGTATTTTATTCAAATATTCAAAAAGTTTTTAGGACAAAAGTAGCTGAAATCGGCCAACTTTGGGTTAGAGTGGTTTCGGACATAACGGGCCAAGACCTATTGCTGTGATATAAACATTTCGGTTTTGTAGGGGAGTAAGGGGTTTTTTGGCCATAGTTTCGCAAAAACTGCCTTTACCGCACTTTCAATGATTGAAAGTGGTCGGGAAGTACAATAGTGATATTTTAAGGAAGAAAAAAAAAATGTTATGGGGAAAATTGGGAAAGAACGTCGAGTTTTCCCTAATTTTTTTTTGCGTAGCTTGAATTTGGGGACCTTTCTGAGCTGTTACGGGCGAAATGTCCATACAAGTCTGAGAAAAAGTGGCTTAGTTTTGAAGATACGGCATAATGCACAGCCGGAGAAGCCAACTATCAAACCAAAAAGGATCTCAACCTTTTTCTATTTAGCACTTTTAGTGCTACTTTCAGTTTTTTCGGACGGTTTTCCGGCGTATTTCATTTTGCCTTATCTTCGAAACTAAGCCAGAAGAAGAAACTATTCCGAAGAAGCTATTGCCTGGCTGAATAATGCCAAATCAAAATCAGCTAGATACTTCCTAAATAAAAACAAGTTTCCTAGAATAATAGGTAAGTAACATCTATCAAAAAATATTGCAAGAATAGTTTTGAAATTTTGTTTTTACAACAGGAGCTATTGGCGGCACACATATAGAAAGGACAGGCAAGCATATGCCTTCAGGCGATTTGTAACGAGGATAAAAAACTTATTCGGGGTCCGTGCATGATAGCAGAGTTGTTAAAAAATCGTTTATATTTTCAAGATTGGAAAGTGCAGTGAAAGGTAAAACTAAAGATAAAATCAAAAAGTAATGCTAATAGTAATTTCAACTATTTACAGATTACTTTATACTGGGTGAATCTGCATACCCACTGAAGAATTATATGCTGACTCCTTTCAAGGACAATGGGCATCTAACCTCCGCTCATTAACACTAATAAAGACACAAATCGACGCGATCGAAAAAAACGAACCGACGTTGACGACAATGACGAAAAATTTGAAAAGAATATAAATACTAGAAGCGAAAAATACCTCTCAAAACTAATAAATGGGTGTTTGTACATATCCTTGCTGCACAATTGTTACCAGCCAGACGTAAGGCGCTAGGTTTCCTTGATACAGCGTAACACCAGTGTCTGCGTTTGTCTTAATCCTCTCGTCGGTATGCAGGGTTTTCCTAATATTTTATTGCGGGGTGTGATTATTCTAGTCCGTTCATGTAAAAAAGTTTATGTTCTATTGAACAATTACTTATATTGCCAACATGTGAATGGAAAAGGATATGGAAATATATGCAAAGGCGTGCAAATTTATCCGAACGGCAGTTGAAGCAATAAACATGTTTCAAAATTGCCATTGCAAGCAATCTTTTAAAAATTGAACGTGTTGGCATTAAGGAAATAGTTGGATCACAAAACGCGATTCAAGAGAGGTCTGATGAAGATACATCACAAAAAGACCTGAGAGGTGGATAAAAAGATATAGCCAGGTAATAAGAATAGACGGAGCTTATAAAGTTTGAGCTAAGTACATATTCTGGGCCATATGACTTAATAGTTAAATTGAAAATAATTGAAATTTAATCAAACTCAAATTTGCAAACATGAGACATTATATTAAAAACTCTAGCGCACCTGAACCGCTAGAAACACTAATGTTCGAAGAACAGTAGAAGAATCGTGCAGGTTTTGAGTGCTATTCCACCACATGTGCTGCTTATTACGGCCAAACTGTTTCAAATGCCACGTTTTACTTTGGTCTCAAGAATGCATTATAACTCATATGGTGGAAGGTTTCAGGTATTACCACTGGCATGAATTTCAACGTTTATGAGAGCAAAACACGGGTTAATTATATTCGTTATCAGTTGCTTATTTCACATAATTTTGAAAGCAGCATCTCATATAACATCAATGAAGAAAATGCTCAGTGCCTGCAGCACTGTAACTAAATTTGGTAATTGGGGCTGCGATTCGAAAAATTTGCAGAACTTTGGGGATTGAAACATTGGTTATTTATTTTCTTTGTAAGTGTTTCCGGTATGAATACTAACTGTAAGCACATATTGATACAAAAGTAGTACAACCGACTTGTGCTGGCAACCTTTTGCCAGTATCAAAGCCAAGAATAAATCACATCTGCTTCACATTGTTTAATTACATTACAAGTTATAGGAGTATAAAGAAATTAAGGGTTACCTGCAGCGAGTTTTTTCAAATAATTGAAAACTTAATACTTACTATTTATTGTCACTACAATATCATTACCATTTGAAAATTCTACGATAAAACCGCTTAATAAAAATATTGCAATTAAACACAAAACCAACAATAGCTGGCAACCCTATCGTGGCTTTGCAACCAAATTTGACCTGAATAATGTTTATGATAGGTTTCATTAATTGTATGAAATTCGTATTGATTTTATGACTGCACTGGAAGTTATAGGGCAAAAAGTTTTATTTTCCTGAACGAATTTTCAAAAACAAAAACACAAAAATTACCATCGCTGGCAGCACCAATCAAATTTTCCAACCACATTTTCACCAAACAAAGATTAGAGTAAGGTTCAGCTACTGTGTTAATTTCATGAAAATCTGGTATCTTATTCACATTTCATAGGGCAAAAAGCAGTTTTTTTTCTTTGTAATTTTTCAATATGCCACCACTGGCACAGAGTTGCCCACAATTCAAAATCGCTTCTATCACATCTGGTCCTACTTAAGTCCAATGCATTCTGTAAATTTCAGCTATATCTGGTTATTGGTTCATGAGTTCCCGTGAACAGAAATTTTTGATGCTAAAAATGTAGGTTAACTGGGACAGGGTTACCATTCTTGTCCGACAAGAAGTTTTCAAAGTTTTACTTTGAACGTGTAGATAAAACATAAGATTTGTATACAGGTTGGTTTTATTGTAAGAAATAACATTTTTTTTGAATATTCGATGTTTTGAATGTTTTCACTTCCAAATTTATTTTTTCAAATTTAAGACACCAAAATTATCATAGCTGGCAGCTCCAACCGAATTTTTTAGCCAAATTTCTATTGAACGTGGCTTGAAGTAAGGTCCAGCTATTGGGTGAATTTCGTCAAAATCGAATAATTCAATCAGAATTTATAGGGCTTAAAGCAGTTATCATGTTTAATGATTTTTCAAGATGGCACCACTGATACAGAATCGCCCGCATTTCAAAATCACTTCTATCAGACCTGGTTCTATTTAAGACATATACATTCTGCAAATTTCTATTAATTCTGCTAATCGGATCGTGAGTTTCCGTGAACAGAAGTTTTTGATGCTACAAATATAGGTAAATTGGCAAGGGTTACCAGGCGTGCCCATTATACCATATCAAATTTTAATTTGTGCCTATGTAAACAAAGCACAAGATTTACATATGAGTGGCTTTTTTTTGAAGAAGCGGTATTTTTTCAAGAGAGACGATGATTTGGAAGTTTTCAAATTCAGTGCCTGGGCTAGCTAAAGGGTTGCCAGGACGCTCATCAAAAGCTTCACAAATATACAACTAAATAATACAAATAGGTCCTGAAAATTTCGTCATGATTGA
>CAXBUK010000092.1:35000-47500 GCA_963978885.1 Nemotelus pantherinus | reverse complement strand
CTCTGTCAAAAGTTATCGCAATTTAAAAAATTTAAATTTTTCCCGTTTCACCCAGCGCACACATAGGGTTAAAAAATTCCAAAACATTACCCGATTCACATGTAAAACACGTTCGAAATTTATTTTGTTAACTTTATTTTTGCAAAACTTATTTGTGTACGGAATATTAGGTATATTAAAAATATCACTAAAATGGCCGCCGGCGCCAAAGAGTTAAAGATTTTTAGCTTTTTCTAAGACCTGGCACTATTCCGCATATACACCAATGTGTCCTAAAAATTTCAGTTCAATCAGATGGCGCGTTCCTGAGATTTTTTCACTGAAAGTTTTTGATGATATATATATATATATATATATATATATATATATATATATATATATATATATATATATATATATATATATATATATATATATATATATATATATATATATATATATATATATATATATATATATATATATATATATATATATATATATATATATATATATATATATATATATATATATATATATATATATATATATATATATATATATATATATATATATATATAGAAATATGAATTTTTGGCCAAAGTGATTTTAATACTAATGTTCTTCTTCGAACATTAGTAAAAACCTAAACAACATAATGAAATACAGATAGAAAGGTAGGGAAAAACGCACAAACGCCTTTAAAGGAGATTTGATTCATAAATTACACTAAAATGGAGTAACCGCTATTTTAGCTAATAGCCTTGTCCAAATATTAGTTCAAAGTTGTCCGAAATTTTACTTGTGGTATAATTTACTTGAACGCAGCTTATTCAAATAAAAACTCGAAACCGCATCCAATTTATGGAAAACCTTGTTTAAACCTAAGCTTAGGTTTCCAATTTATAAACCTAAACTAAAGATAAAATATGCACTGTTCCGAGACTAGTTCAAAATTATCCGAACACTGACTCATGGTGCCCGTAGACTAAAACAATGTGACTCGAGGTCATTTACTTGCAATATCAGTACACTTATGTCTTTTATTGAATTCAAACGTGGCACGATAGACCCACAACGAATCCCAATGTATGATAAAGCTTGCATGCAAACCAAATATTAAGCTTCTAATAAATATTCGCCACTGCATATTTTTGAATAATAGCAATAAAGTATCGGCATAAAAATATTTGACTTCTATAACCGAGTTATACAGAAAATATTTTCCTTGCCGCGCCTATTTGAAATATGTATTCAGTAAAACGGAGCACAAAAACGTCTATATTGCAATTAATTGTATAGTACGCTAACAGACGTAATGTTGAATGCGCTTTGGAAATTCGCGAACAGACGTAATGTTGAATGCGCTTTGGAAATTTTTTACTCCTTGTGGGCGCAAAGTGCCTCGAATTCGAGAAAGGTTTTATATCAATTTTTGAGACAGGACATTTGATAATTGCGAAATTCACAGAGCGTATTGATATTTACCAAAAATAAGCAGATGTATCATATGATATATATCTGGAGTGATGATCCGGTCGTGAGTACAAAATATGGAAAACTATACATTTCCTCTGCTCGTCCTCGAAATCCAGTCCTTCTATGCCCCTAGTTTTTACTAATGTTCGAAGAACATTAGTATTAAAATCGATTCGGCCAAAAATTCATATTTCCATATATATATATATAGATATATATATATATATATATATATATATATATATATATATATATATATATATATATATATATATATATATATATATATATATATATATATATATATATATATATATATATATATATATATATATATATCATCAAAAAATTTCAGTGAGATAATCTCGGGAACGCGCCATCCGATTGAGCTGAAACTTTCAGGATACATTGGTGTATATGCAGAATAGGTCCAGGTTTCACTAAATGTCAGTTATAGTAAACGTTTTGGCGCCGGCGGCCATTTAAGTGATATTTTTAATATACCTATTATTTCGTACACAAACAATTTTTGCAAAAATAAAGTTGACAAAATAAATTTCGAATGTGTTTTACACGCGAATCGGATAAGGTTTTGGAATTTTTTAACCCCATGTGTGCGCTGGGTGCCTAAAAAGAGAACGGGAAAATTTGAAAATTTTTAAATTGCGATAACTTTTGACAGAACAATTCAATTGTTACGAAATTTTCAGAACGTATTTATATTATTTAGTTGTAGATTTGTGTAGCTTTAAATGAAGGTGCTGGCAACCCTGTAGCTAGGGCAGGCACTGAAAGTGAAAACCTCCAAATCATCGTCCCTCTTGAAAAAATGCTGCTTCTTCAAAAAAAAGCCACTCATATGTAAATCTTATGCTTTGTTTACATAGAAAAAAAATTAAACTTGATATGGTATAACGGGCACGCCTGGTAACCCTTGCCCAATTTACCTATATTTTTAGCATCAAAAACTTCTGTTCACGGAAACTCACGATCCGATGAACAGAATTAATCGAAATTTGCAGAATGTATTGGTATTAAATAGGACCAGGTCTGATAAAAGTGATTTTGAAATGTAGGCGACTCTGCGCCAGTGGTGCCATCTTGAAAAATCACTGAAAAAGATAACTGTTTTTAGCCCTATAAATTCTGATTCAATCGTTCGATTTTGACGAAATTCACACAGTAGCTGGACCTTACTGCAAACCACGTTTGATAGAAATTTGGCAGAAAAATTCGGTTGGAGCTGCCAGCTATGATAATTTTGGTATCTTTAATTTGAAAAAAAAAAATTTGGAAGTGAAAACATTCAAACCCTCGAATATTAAAAAAATGTCAGTTTCTTACAATAAAACCAGTCTGTATACAAATCTTATGTCTAATCTACACGTTTAAAGTAAAACTTTGAAAATTTAATGTCGGACAAGAACGGTAACCCTATCCCAGTTAACCTATATTTTTTGCATCAAAAACTTCTGTTCACGGGAACTCGCGAACCAATAATTAGATACAGCTGAAATTTACAGAATGCATTGGACTTAATTCGGACCAGATTTGATAGAAGCGATTTTGAATTGTGGGCAACTCTGTGCCAGTGGTGCCATCTTAAAAAATTACAAAGAAAAAAACTGCTTTTTGCCCTATGAAATGTGAATTAGTCACCAGATTTTCATGAAATTGACACAGTAGCTGAACCTTACTCTAATCTCTGTTTGGTGGAAATGTGGTTGAAAAATTTGATTGGTGCTGCCAGCTATAGTAATTTTTGTGTCTTTGGTTTTAAAAATTCACTCAGGAAAATAAAGCTTTTTGCCCTATAACTTCCAGTGCAGTCATGAAATCCATACGAATTTCATACAATTAATGGAACCTATTATAAACATTATTGAGGCCGAATTTGGTTGAAAAGCCAAGATAGGGTTGCCAGCTATTGTTGGTTTTGTGTTAAATTGCAATATCTTTATTAAGTGGTTTTATCGTAGAATTTTCAAATGGTAATGATATGGTAGTGACAATAAACAGCAAATATTAAGTTTTCGATTATTAATTCTTTATGCTCCTATAACTTCGAATGTAATATAACAACGTGAAGCAGATGTGATATATTCTTAGCTTTGATACTGACAGAAGGTTGCCAGCACGAGTCGGTTGTGCTACTTTTGCATCAATAAATGTTTACAGTTAGTATTCATACCGGAAACATTTACGATGAAAATAAATAACCGATGTTACAATTCGCAAAGTTCTGCAAATTTTTCGGATTGCAGCCCCAAACACCAACTTCAGTTACAATGCTGCAGGCACTGAGCATTTTCTTCATTGATGTTATATGAGATGCTGCTTTCAAAATTATGTGAAATAAGCAACTAATAACGAATATAATTAATCCGTGTTTTGCTCTCATAAACGTTGAAATTCATGCCTGTGGTAATATCTGAAACCTTCCACCATTTGAGTTATAATGCATTCTTAAGGCGAAAGTAAAACGTGGCATTTGAAACAGTTTGGCCGTAATAAGCAGCACATGTGGTGGAATATGCACTCAAAACCTGCACAATTCTTCTACTGTTTTTCGAACATTAGTGTTTCTAGCGGTTCAGGTGCGCTAGAGTTTTTTTTATAGTATTAGCAAAAATACTAACATATAAGCGCACACATGCTATACTGCCTGCATTTTTCTTTTTGTCCAGCAAATTAATAACACCCCGGAGAGAATATTTTCGTCGGAGTTTTCAATAATTGCCTTTGAAAAGGAATTATTTGTGTTTATTACTTAGCTGTGGAGTCAAACTATAAAACACATAGTGATAAATAAAAAAGTAAAATTTTGATTTGTATATTTAATCTGAGATAAGTACATCAAATTGTAACATAAGTTTAAAATAATACTTTTAAATCATCAAGAAGAAATAACTTCTAAATTCCATTATAATAAAACATTTAAATTGAATTGAATCGTAAAAATAATGCTTACTGTATCACAGTGTTTTGACTGATGAATAACAGTTCGTCTTGTTTTTTTGGAGCCAACCTGTTTCGCTTAGCATTCGTTATTAATCCAGCCTTACTGAAGATACGTTCCGCTGGAATGGAAGATGCGGGAATACACAAATATTTTGATGCAAGTTTATACAGGTGGGGAAAACTGCTGATATAAGTTTGCCAAAATTCAAAAGGATCCTTTTTCCTATCTAAATATGGCATCTCCAGGTATTGTTTAATTTCTGCACTTGCACTACTGTCAGGCGTTTTGCTAGTGCAGATCGTTGACATTTTTCGATCAAAACAATCCCAGAGTACGTTACTGCTACTTGCTGCAGAGCTTTGTGTTTCTGCTGGAGGGTTTGAAGTTGGGACGTTATCAGTATTTTCTGAATTTTGAATGAGCCTGCGCAGCTCGTCTGTTACTAACTTTTCAGCATTTTTCGCATTTTCCTCATTTCCAAACGCATTTTTTTTAAATCGTTGGTCTAAAAATGTTGCTTTTGCCACTATTTCATTTGTTTCCAGAGAGCCAATTCGTCTGGAGATTGCTTCTAACAAAGTTAGTTTCAATTGTCTGCCAAGATTTGTTGCCACACATTGCTCTTTTATATGAATTTGTAGTCCTCTCACAAGAGGTGGAATGCGAGATATTGTAGTATACGTTTCTCCTGACAAGTCTTCTGTCATGGTTATAAAGAACCGCAAAATATTAATGCAGTCTCCTACTTCTTCCCACTCCAAAGCATTGAAATTTGATGGTGCGTTCGTTAATGATGAAAGTACGGCTGAAGTAGGTAATTTAAGTTGATTGACTCTTTGTAACATAATGACCACTGAATTCCATCTTGTCGGAACGTCCTTTTTCAATTTCAGCTCTTGTAAGCACATTTGCTCCTGAATCTCTCTTAGTTTATATGCAGCAGAGTTGCTCTGCTTGAAATATGTGACAAGAGTCCTATATTTAGTTAACAGTTGGAGAATATTATCGTTAGCCTTCAAAGAATCTTGAACACACAAATTTAAAGTATGTGCAACACATGGATGGTGGCACTTTTGAAGATCATCCGAAATTGTCTCTTTCATGTTGGCGGCATTATCAGTAACTACTGTTACAACCTTTTCTGCAATGTTCCATTTATTCAATATTTTTAATGTTGCTTCAGCAATATTTACAGAAGTATGGCTTATATCTATCTCTTCGGTCGATAGCGCCAGAGCACGGACTTTCAAGTCGAAAACAAAATGACCAGTAACTGTTATGTAGCATCGATTACTATCTGATGACCACAAATCTGTCGTAGCAGAAATATATTGAGTTTCTTCTAGCATATCTATAGCTTTAGATCTTACTGACCTATACACTTCGCTCAAAATATTTTCCGACACTACTTTTCTAGACGGAAGTTTGTGATGAGGTATGTATTTGTTCACAAAAGATGAAAAACATCGGTTATCAACTGAAGATAATGGCTGACAATCAATCGCAATCATACGCACCAAATCCTCTTGAAATTCACGCTGCTCTTCACTGCTAGGGCCACATTTTTGTGGTGCACCATATAACCGCATCTGCCGCACTCTTTTGGCAGGCTGTACACTGACATTTTCCGAAGTAAGGCTTGGAGTTATAGTTGTGGGCTCAATAGATGCTTACCGATGAACTAGATGCAACTAACCCAGACGTTGTTGGATTCGGGTTACTCTGTATTATCGTGCCTTGATTCACACCAACATTCATTTTCTACTTCCCCTAACTGGATAGGGTGTTTCCTTTTTAAATGCTCCCTCAAGTTAGTAGTGCTCCCAAAGTATTTATAACCTGCGGTACATAATTTGCACTTAACTGAAGTCACTTTTTTATTGTCAATCTTTTTGGAAAAAAAGTTCCACACGACCGAAGTTTTAGGAAAACGTGCACTTGACATTGTTTTAAAATCACTTATATTATATTGTATTTTTATTGTATTTTTTATACACATATTTGCATACCTACTTAATAGCCTCCACAGATGATCGAACATATTTTGAAATGGTGTTAGAACATGTTCGCACCTAATGCCGAACATCAGTACACCGCACATAAGTTTGAACCGAATTTCACAGGTAACAGAGCCAGAAAACAGGTAAATTCCTGCTCGCACACATGTTTGTGAACCATAGATTTAGTGCGAAAACATGCCTACTAACAGTAGAACTTGCGATCGTCTGTAGAGGCTATAAGATACAGGGTTAGAAACAAATCAGCCACCAGCGCTATCACTTATTGCTGGTACGTATTACTCGCTACGTATACAATGTGATTTGTAAGTCAATTTAGATCACTCAATTCTTCTATACCCGGCACAAACTGAGCACGTACGCATTTTGGAGAATTTTGATGAAATGATGCTTTGATGTGGGAAAATGTTGAAAATTAAACTAGAAGATAGGTATGCTAAAATAGGCATTCTTAAATGGACAAATTTAGCTATCCTTTTGAAAAACTGTTTAGTAGATTTAATATAACTTTTAGTAGTTTTCATAGTAACAACACATCCTTTAGTTCTTGACACTCGCCAGACATTAGCATCAAAGCTCTGTTAACATTGGCTTGAAGGGCTAAATTGAATTTTTCCGAACCTAAACGCAGATTTAATTACTATTAAAATAGACCCAAACCGGGTTATAAGTATTGTAATAATAACATTTACCAGCAATAGTCAGAAGCACTAGTAGCTGATTTATTTCGTACCTCGTAGCCTATCATATTATCCTTTCCATAAAAATTATGAATTACTAAATAACTCGAAATGATTGAAAGCCTTTAAATTTCGTTTAGTTTTTCAATCAAACTAATCTAATGATCAACGTTAAATCTGCCATAAACGACAGAAGTCATCCAGTTGTGAATATATGTCCTATATAAGCAGGAAAAATTTACGTTACGTTCAGATGAATTGCAATATCATTCGACGTTCATAATTAATCGTTCAATTAAACGCCCTTGATTGTCCATTTTAACAAGTTTTTCAAATTCACACTTTCAAATTCCAAAAAAATGTTTGAAAGTAGTCGGGTGTACAATAGTGATATTTTAAGAAGGAAAAATTTTTTTATAGGGAATATTGGGCAAAAACGTCCAATTTTCCGAAATTTTTTTTTGCCTAGCCTGAATTCGGGGACCATTCTGAGTTGCTTCAGGCAAAATTCCCATACAAGTCTTGGAAAAAGTGGCCTAGTTTCGAAGACACGGCATAATGCACAGCCGGAGAAGCCAATCATCGAACCAAAAAGGATTTCAACCTTTTCTTATTTAGCGCTTTTAGTGCTACTTTCAGTTTTTCCGGTCTGTTTTCCGGCGGAGTTCATTTTGCCATATCTTCGAAACAAGGCCACTTTTTTTCAGACTTGTATGGACATTTCGCCCGAAACAGCTCAGAAAGGTCCCCAAATTCAAGCTACGCAAAAAAAAAAAATTTGGGAAAACTCGACGTTTTTGCCCAATTTTCCCCATAAAAATTTTTTTTCATCCTTAAAATATCACTATTGTACTCCCCGACCACTTTCAATCATTGAAAGCGCGGTAAAGGCAGTTTTTGCGAAACTATGGCCAAAAAACCCCTTACTCCCCTACAAAACCGAAATGTTTGTATCACAGCAATAGGTCTTGGCCCGTTATGTCCGAAACCACTCTAACCCAAAATTGGCCGATTTCAGCTACTTTTGCCCTAAAAACTTTTTGAATATTTGAATAAAATACTCGCAAGTATGAAAATACTCGATACATGATATGCTTTCAAACTGCACTATCTAAAAGCAGATTTTATTTTAACATACTTAACAGCATGACAAAACTCAATTTCATACACTTTGATCAGACTTAATAGTTTTAACAAAACTACCAGCCATTTATACTTGATAAATGCTAGCCATACAAATTTCCTTACATATTTGATCATTACATTCCATATGTATGCACCCGTAAAAAAATCTACTAAATAGTATATCCAATCCATCCAAATCTTTTCTTTACAAGCGGTTATACAAGCGTACTGTGTATACTGGTGTGCTTATACACTAACATGCCCACCGCCACCAAAGAGTTAAAGATATTTTAATTTTAACTTAAGATAAACATATCCTTTTACACATCAATATTTCCCACAAAATTGCAGTTTGATCAAATAATAACACTTAATATTTTTGCTGAATTATTTGAACATTTTTTTATTGGCTGCGCTAACAAAACGTGCTTTATGGCTCTCTCAATTGCCGTCTACCGATGACTTGACCGACCGAATGATCGATTGTCTCGAATCGCTCGATTATCTCGAATCGCTCGATTATCTCGAATCGCTCGATTATCTTGAATCGCTCGATTGTCACGATTATCTCGAATCGCTCGATTGTCTCGATTATCTCGAATCGCTCGATTGTCTCGATTATTTCGAATCGCTCGATTGTCTTGATTATCTCGAATCTTTCGATTGTCTTGATTATCTCGATTATTTTGGCGCATCGATTGCGATTATCTCAATTATTTTGTGGCGCCGATTGCGATTATCTCGATTGTTAAAATATCTCGTAATCGCCCATCACTAGCTGAGTGCCTAAAAATGAATGGGAAACCTTGAAAATTTTTAAATTGCGATAACTTTTGACAGATCAATTTAATCATCACGAAATTCTCAGGATATATAAGTACTATTTAGTTGTAGATTTGTGTAGCATTTAATGAGCGTGCTGGTAGCCCTGTAGCTAGGGCAGGCACTGAAAATGAAAACCTTCAAATCATCGTTTCTCTTGAAAAAATGTCATTCCTTCAATAAAAAGCCACTCATGTGTAAATCTTGTGCTTTGTTAACATAGAAAATTTATACGGTTTAACGAGCACACCTGGTAGCCCTTGCCCAATTAACCTATATATTTAGCATCAAAATTTTATGTTCACGGAAACTCACGATTCGATGAGCAGAATTCATTGAAATTTGCAGAATGTATTGGTCTTAAATAGGACCAGGTCTGATAGAGGTGATTTTGAAATGCGGGCGATTCTGTGCCAGTGGTGAAATCTTGAAAAAGCACTTAAAAAAGATAACTGCTTTAAGCCCTATAAATTCTGATTCAATCGTTCGATTTAGACGAAGTTCTACAGTAGTTGGACCTTACTTTAAACCACGTTTGGTAGAAATTTGGTCGAAAAATTCTGTTGGAGCTGCCAGCTATGACAATTTTGGTGTCTTAAATTTGAAAAAATAAAAATTTGGAAGTGACAACATTTAAACCCTCGAATATCCTAAAAAATGTCCGCTTGTTACAATAACACCAATCTTTTTACAAATCTTATGCTTTATCTACACGTTCAAAGTAAAACTTTGGAAATTTCATGTCAGACAAGCACGGCAACCCTTTCGCAGTTAACTTTTTTTTTAGCATCAAAAACTTCTGTTCACGGGAACTCACGAACCAATAATCAGACACAATTGAAATTTACAGAATGCGTTGGGCTTAAGTAGGACCAAGTCTGATAGAAGCAATTTTGAATTGTAGGCATTAAGGTAATAATTTATGTAATAATTTAATAGTTGATGATGCATTGTTCACATGTAGGAAGTAGGACTGTTAAATTAATGAAATAAGAAAAATGATTTCTGATGAATAAATTGAACTCCTCACGAACCAGTTGTGCGTTTTAATACGTCTAGAATCTATCTGGTGCACAAACTAAAGTCCTTGGGCATTTAGAGTCAAGCAGGTGTACAGGTTCAAGTGCTTGAACATCTTGAAAAATTACATAGAAAAAAACTGCTATATGCCCAATGAAATGTGAATAAATTACCAGATTTTCATGAAATCGACATAGTAGCTGAACCTCTATTTGATAGAAATTTGGTTGAAAAATTCGATTGGTGCTGCCAGCTATAGTAATTTTTGTATCGTAATTTTTTTTAGCACATCGTCCAACCTAGCTTTAGATTCCATTTGAAGAAAATGATGATGCTAAAAGAGCATTAGATCTTGAAGACTCCATACCAGTAGCAACCACAAGAGCGGAAGGCTTTAATAAAGGTAAAGCCTGACGTTGCATATTTGAGCCCATTAGTGCTCTATTAGAATCATCATTTTCTTAAAATGGAATCAAGGAAGCCGCAACTGGTTCTTACAATGAACTGCAGACTTATTATCAACGCTGCTTTTTTATAACCTATCAAGCGATAATAATTTTGATAAAAGCGCCAATAGGGATTGTATAGAAAAAAAAACTGCTTTTTGCCCTATGAAATGTGAATGAGTAACCAGATTTTCATGAAATTGACACATTAGCTGAATTTTACTTTAAGCTCTCTTTGATAGAAATTTGGTTGAAAAATTCGATTGATGCTACCAGCTATAGTAATTTTTGTATCTTTGGTTTTGAAAATTGGCCCAGGAAAATAAAACTTTTTGGATTATAACTTCCAGTGCCGTCATGAAATCAAAACGAATTTCATACAATTTATGGAACCTATTATAAACATCATTCAGACCAAATCTGGTTGAAAAGCCACGATAGGGTTGCCAGCTATTGTTTGCAATATCTTTATTAAGCAGTTTTATCGTGGAATTTTCAAATGGTAATGATATTGCAGTGATAATTACCATCAAAAATTAAACTTTCGATTATTTGAAAAACTCGCTGCAGGTAACCCTAAATATCTTTATACTCCTATAACTTCGAATGTAATATAACAACGTGAAGCAGATGTGATATATACTTGGCTTTGATACTGTCGAAAGGTCGCCAGCACGAGTCGGTTGTGCTACTTTTGTATCAATAAATGCATACAGTTAGTATTCATACCGGAAATATTTTCAAAGAAAATAAATAACCGATGTTCCAATACCCAAATTTCTGCAATTTTTTCGGATCGCAGTCCCAAACACCAACTTAAGTTACAGTGCTCTAGGCACTGAGCATTTTCTTCATTAATGTTATATGAGATGCTGCTTTTAAAATTTTGTGAAACAATCAAATGATAACGAATATAATTAACACGTGTTTTGCTCTCATAAACGTTGAAATTCATGCCAGTGGTAATATCTGAAACCTTCTACCATATGAGTTATAGAGCACTCTTGAGACCAAAGTAAAACGTGGCATTTGAAACAGTTTGGCCGTAATAAGCAGCTCATGTGGTGGAATCTGCACTCAAAACTTACACGATTCTTCTACTGTTCTTCGAACATAAGTGCTTTAAGCGGTTCAGGTGCATTAGAGTTTCTTATAATATGTGCGATTTTTCCTGGAACTTGTGTCTTTTTTAAAAATTTTAATAATTTCTTGGAGAACTTTTCCTAACTCGTTTTGTTAATGTGCTGCTGCCATGCTGCTTGCCATGGGAACAATGATTTACCCCAACTCCACCAGATATGATAGCTTACTTTAACTGGGTGACTCTGTTATGACACTCTGGTGCGGCACTTTAACTGCTTCTTGTCGGGGTCACTTATGTTAAGATGTAACGTATGTTTCTACCTTTGCTGTATCCAACGGCACATTAACCGGGATATCCGAAAAATCTTATGTCCTCGACACTTCAACCGATACACAAGCTTGTTTGAAACAGAAGAAATCTGCTTTAAAGAACAACTAACTGATTATGACAAAATATTGACGGGACTTAAATCGGAAAAAGTTATCAATAATCTAATGTTGATCTTATTATTGCAACAACGGCACTTAAAGCGTTATGCTACTTATCAAACACCTCAGGTGAAAACGCAAACGATCGATTGAAAGGTAATTTATTTTCCTTAGCAAAGTCTAATTTATAGTATAATGAAAATCTGACTTTCTACGATGTAAACATAAATCATTGACACGAATTTTATCCACAGTTACAAAAAATGCATGTAAGTAAAACCCTATTTCAGCAATAATAATTCGTAAGTATGACTTAATCATAACATTTGCCAACTAAGTAAAAGCAACAATTGATGAAAAGAAAAGCAACAATTGCTTTACGTACATATGTTATGTAAACAAAAACGAACTTATTCTTTGTAACCTATTTATGATTCAATATTGAACATGACATGTT
>CAXBUK010000092.1:0-32500 GCA_963978885.1 Nemotelus pantherinus | reverse complement strand
CCCCAAATTTCGGCGCCATATAGCAAGATGGAATTGATCGTCAGCCTCAGCAGTCTCCGTCTCGTCTCACTGGGTCCGCCAACGTTGGTCATTAGCCTACTCAGCGAAGTGACGACTACCAGAGCCCTGTCACATGCCCTGCGGATATGATCCCAATACGTCAGCTTGGTGTCCAGTGTCACTCCCAGATACCTGACCGACTGGCTTGTCTGGACCCCGACGGAGCCAACCGTCATGGGTATGACAGTTTGTATCCTCCGCTTCGTCAGCATGACAATCTCTGTCTTTGAGACTGCCAGCTGGAGGCCGTGCTCAGTCATCCACCGATTCACCATTCCCATGACTTGGTTAAGTCTAAGTTGAGCGAGATCGGCAGATCTAGAAGTGATTACAGCTACGACGTCATCAGCGTAACCTACCAGGAACACATCCGCAGGCATTTCCAGGCGCAGCAGATCATCGTACAAGATGTTCCAGAGGTCAGGTCCTAAGATCGACCCCTGTGCTGCACCTGAGGTGACAGGCCTCCTTCTGACTCCGTCCTCAGTGTCATTGAGCAACCATCGGTCCCTGAGGTAGTCCCGCATCATGGCCAGCAAGTAGCCAGGAATACGGAACCTCCCTTCAAGGGCCCGAAGGATGTCCGCCCACCTTGCCGAGTTGAAGGCGTTTTGCACGTCAAGCGTTACCAGGAAAACGACCGGTCTGGCCCGGTAACATGCCTCTTCCGCTCTTGCTACAGCCCCAACAACCTCTGAGATGGCATCGATTGTTGAATGACCCCTCCGAAATTCGTGCTGCCTGCAAGAAAGATCACCGGCTGATCTCACAGCTGACAGCAATCGCGGCTTTAGTGACCCTTCGAGAAGCTTCCCAGCAGTGTCCAGCATGCACAACGGGCGGTATGCCCATGGGCAGCCCAGGCTACCCTTCCTCTTATCTACAAGTACTAGTCGAGCCACTTTCCACCGCGACGGGAAGACCCCCGCGACTAAACATGAATTATACAAATCCAATAATAGACGCGGTTGACTCTCCGCCACGACTTTAAGTGCCCCGACTGGCACTCCGTCAGGCCCTGGGGCCTTCCGGTTCTTCATCCTGGACACCGCATTGTTCAGCTCCTCGTCCGTAAAAAGAGCAACATCCGCCTGGTTAACAAATATGAGCCCATCAATCCTTGGCGGGTGCACCGGGAACAGCGAACCAACGATATGCTCCATGGATATTGCGTCCATAAGAGTGCTAGATCGCATACAGCCAAGGCTGCGAGTGACCAATTTGTAGTCATCTCCCAACGGGTCTGAACTGACCTCCTCTTAAAGAGCCTGCCATTTGGCACGTTTACTCCTTGTGATAGCCTTGGTCAGCTCCCTCTTTGCCGCAATGTGAGCAGCAGATAGCTCTGCCACTCCCGGCCTATTTCTGGCTCGCTGTGCCCTGCGCCTGCACGCCAAAGCGATGCGTCGCAGTTCGGCGGTTTCATCGTTCCACCAGTACGCATGTTGCCTCCTACGAAAGGGCTTCCGTTTGGGCATTAAAGCCTCACACGCCCTGCTAATCCACGCCATGGTTCTGTCAGCAGCGACCTCTGCTGCTGCACGAGTCACTGGGGACCCAGATGTTAGAGGACCCCCCCCCAAACTCGAAACGATCGATGCGACCATCTCGTCCCTGTTAAGGTAAGCGGCATTCCACCCTAGCCACTTACAGGAAGAGCCTTGGCGTCTCTGCCTGCTCTCAGCAATTTGAAAGGTGATGTAGATATATTCACTTGCAGTGTAATCTTCCATCACCCTCCAATCGCTGACGAGTGCCGCAAGTCTCTCCGATGCCATGGTGACATCGGGAATGGATTCGCCAAAACCGGGCCTTCGGAATGTTGGCGTCGAACCCGTATTCAACACCAACAAACCCAACCTCGATGCCATCTTGACTATGCGCCGTCCGCGAGTGTTTTTGGTAGGCATACCCCACTCCAATGCCCTTGCATCAAAGTCACCTCCTACGATGACATTGCCAGCGAAGCCGCGGAGAGAGTCTTCTAGTGAGCTAAGTTTGACTCCGAATTCCTGCATTGAGTCATTCGGAGACAGGTAGCAGCTCACAAAGGTGATCTCTCCGTATGTCACCCACACATGACCGTTACCTGAGCCGCAGGCGCTGATGCGAGCCCTCTGCCCGTCAGCGATCCAGATCGCCGCGTACCCCGTAGCATCTGCCTGCCAAGCGGACGAGTTCCACCCCCTATAAGGCTCGCTGATCAATATGATCTGAGCCTTACATTCGCGGACTAGTTGCGTGAGGAGGTCGTCCGCAGCTCTGCAGCCCTGCAGGTTGCCTTGAAGGACTCTCATGTCCTACCCTGCTTTTTCTTTGCATCGAGTGCGTCTCTGAAAACTCGACACCTACTCGATCCCATCAGATGCTTGGCGTCATTCACGCCATGTTTCTCAGTGCATAATATGCACTGAGGCTGCGCAGAGCAGTCTGCTGCCCGGTGTCAAACCTGTCCACACTTCTAGCAGCTGGTGCTCCGGTCCGGACCCTTGCAGCTACGCCTTGTGTGGTCGTAGCCTAGGCACCGGTAGCAGCGTGTGACCTCAACCCACCTTCGCACTCGGGCACTTATCATTCCTACCCGGACTCGACCAGACTTGAGGATTTTGGATGCTGGTGCCTCATATAGCTCCACCACGGCTCTCCTCTCCTCCCTTGTGTTAGGAGGGAAGAGTGTGGTTTTCACCTCACCGGCTCCTTCCTTTCCGGCCTCGCGTTTGATGGAGGATGACACCTCTTCGCTGACTGTGAGGCAATCGAGGTCGAAAAGCTCGATCTTGACTCTAGGAGTCACAAGCTTCACGTCCCCATGGCCATCTACGGCGGCCCGGATCGAATCCTGCAATTTCGCGCGGTCATCACAGCGCGCAATCTCCAAAAGGACCCCTCCTTCTGCTGTCTTTCTTATACGCTTTACTAGCATACCAGTTTCATCCGGGGAAACACCTTGCCGGATGGCTCCTAGGACCTCCGCGTAGGTCCTTCCCGGAGCCGGTTTTACTATGACAGCGTCTATTTTTTCCCCTCGCTGTCTTTGCCTGCCATTCTTCTTTTTTTTTTCTTCACCACTACTTTCTTATTGCCCTGTAGTTTTTACTCTTTTTGGGCCTTTTCCGTCCCAGCGGGGGTTACTGGTGTTTTTGCGACGCTTCCCTTTTTCTTCTTGTGGGTAACCGTCACCCACTTCCTGAGGTCCGAAACTGGCACCTCCTTCCTCACCCGGACTTTCTGAATGTCTTCAGGGCTAGATTCAGCCACGCGCTTATTCTGCCGTGGCTGATCTACCCCCGGAACTCCTGCAACAGTGGTTGACTCAGCGATCATTTCCTCCAAAACCCGCTGGTAATCTACCTCTGCCTTCTGCCAGTTCGTTCGGCAGGTGAAAATGACCTCAAAGGCCTCCTCCAGCTCCAACATACCGTCCTTGACGTGCTTTCAAATATTTCTCTGCACGTTGGCGGCTTGGAGCATTTTTTATAGGATACATTGACACTTCTTCAACATATCCTCCTCAGCCACTCGCTGTCGCTTTATGTACTCCCTCCTAGGGGACACACGTGCAAGTGGCATATTTTCTTCCGGAGCTCTTGTTTCAGTGCTCTCCCGTGGATGACTTTTCGGGGTCTCCAGATCACTGCGAGCGGATTCAGCAAATTAAGGTTCCTGCGCCTCTACTGAGCATCCGGAACCAATCAATCCCTCTATTTGCGTTGTATTGTGCGTCGGAGGGGGGTCCTCTGGACTTTTGGCCTCCTCGCAAACGCAAAACGGTCGATGGCGGCGCTTCCTTCGCCCTGCGTCGCAGCTGTCGTCCCCATGTTCTGTTGTCCGTCTGTCTTGTCTTTTGTGTTATTTTGTTTATGTAACATGTTCAGTTTTGTTGGGTCCCAACTCAGAGCCGCTATCTCCACCTGGATGTGCAGTCGCCTTAATGACCTCGTGGTAATCTATGCAAAGCAGGGAGGCCGACGCGAGGGTTGATCACCAGCCTTCATGGGGCTGGATTTCAGAGCCTGGTCAGCGCTAATCGGGAATAATGTCAACCGAACCTGCACCACCAACTCAACGGTGCGGGCTTCGAACGTACTCTGAGACTTGCCAGGTTTTAACGCGACGGAGACGGCATGACATTAGCCTGGAGCCGTTCACGCTCGGATTTCAATCCGGCGGTACCACGCATAAATCGACTAGGTCCAGAATGCCATAACCGCCAGCCCACATACATTTTTCGCAAAACGTCGGTCGTGCCTTGAACCATTAAGCTAAGTCATGTCATAAAAAATCCTTACTGCCATTGCCAGAAATTCCAATCCTCAATCAAATTGTAAAGCCATGAGAAAAGCCGAGTCGTACCGGTTGTTGGGCCATTTGGCGTTACGCGGGGTGCACCGCGAGGAGGCGACCCAACACTACACCCCCTCTTATTAAGTATATTCATGGCCAATAAGTTAAGTCGATTAATATAAGGAGGCAAGTGAAGAGGATCTAACCAAGCAAATTCACGCAAACAAAACCGAAGAAATTTTTTCTGAATGGAATCGATAGGTCCACATGAACCTGCTGATAAGGCGCTCAAACCAAGCACGTATATTCAAGTATTTGTCTTACGAACGCACAAAAAAGAATCTTGGTAAGATGTATATCAAGAAACTCTTCGGGTCGCCTCCTCACAAAACCCAAGGTAGATGAAGCTTTTAGTATGATGGCGTTAATATGATCATCAAAAGTAAAAGAATTGTTTAAAAGTACTCCTAAATCGATTACTTTGTCAGATTAGCTTAAGGGAATACTATTCAAAGAGTATTCAAAGCTCAACGGATTGATTAAACGCGTCTACAAAACAACGGTACACTTGTCAACATTAATTACTAATTTAATAAGGTCACACGAGGTCGTGAGGTTATTAAGGTCAGCTTGAAGTTCCAAGCAGTAGTGAATATTTAAAACCTTTTTGAAAATTTTGGCGTCATCAGCATATAGTTAAATTGATGAATGTTTTAGGACAGATGGTAGGTCATTTATATATAAAAGAAAAAGTAGAGGTCCTAAGTGACTACCTTGAGGAACACCAGATATGACAGCAATTTCAGATGATAGGGCGGCACAGAAGGATACGCATTGGGTACGCATTCCAAATAAGATGCTATCCAGGAAATAAAAAGCTGAGGAAAGTTAAACGAGGACAATTTACACAATAATATGTTATGATCCAGCTTATCAAAAGCCTTCGTGAAGTCAGTGTAAATACAGTCTATCTGAAATCCTGCCTCAATTGATGGGATAACAATATTGGAAAACTCAAGCAGGTTGGTAGTTGTGGATTTGCCTTTCATGAAACCCTGTTGGAAAGGAGAAAATATGGATTTACTATGAAACACCACAATATGACTGATAATCGCTTCAAATAGTTACGCAACACATGGAAGTTTTGCGATGGGACGATTATTGCCTACAACCTTTCTATCGCCTTTTATATGGATACGTGTGACAACTGCGTATTTCCAACCACTAGGAAAATTCTGAGCGATAGAGAAAGGTTATATAGGTAAACAAGGATGGGAGACAGGGAGGAGATACAGTATTTTAAGAAAGCACTAGGAATGCCGTCAGGGCCTGGTGCCAAATTATTGTCCAACTTTGTCAAGGTCCAATTGAATAGCATGTGTTTAAATCTGTCAGTGCCGAAAAAATTAATAAAAACACGGTTAATAGTGCTTAAAAAATCGTTAAAAGTGCCTTACTTCGTGAGAAACCCAATCGGCGTCGTATTTAATAATCATTTTTGACTTCTAGGAACTTATTTAACATTCCCAGTGACAAAAAAAAATACAATTACGCCACTAACGATCGCATAAAGCCGTGATTAATTGAAAGATCAGCAGAATAGCTCTGAGAGATTAACTAAGCTGTCTCTGCTGCCTAGCATTCTGCTCTTAACCGCGGGCTGTGTTTGTCGTATGGACTAGTCTTCCGTCTTTTCGGTTGCCAAAGTGCTCAAACAAAGAAATTTAAAATAACAGTTCGATCCTCAACAGTGCATTCAGTTTTCGAATCGTATATCCCACATTTTTACAAAAAAATATGAAAGTTATCTCACATTAAGACAAAATAAACTGAAAAAAAACTTGAAACACTAATGTCCGAAGAACAGTAGAAGAATCGTGCAGGTTTTGAGTGCATATTCCACCACATGAGGTGCCTATTACAGCCAAACTGTTTCAAATGCCACGTTTTACTTTGGTCTCAAGAATGCATTATAACTCATATGGTAGAAGGTTTCAGATATTACCACTGGCATGGGTTTCAAAGTTTATGAAAGAAAAACACTTGTTAATTATATTCGTTATCAGTTGCTTATTTTACCAAACTTTGAAACCAGCATCTCATATAACATAAATGAAGAAAATGCTCAGTGCCTGCAGCACTGTAACTGAAGTTGGTGTTTGGGGCTGCGATCCGAAAAATTTGCAGAACTTTGGGAATTGAAACATCGGTTATTAATTTTCATTGTAAATGTTTCCGGTATGAAAACTAACTGTATGCATTTATTGATACAAAAGTAGCACAACCGACTCGTGCTGGCAACCTTTTGCCAGTATGAAAGCCAAGAATATGTCACATCTGCTTCACGTTGTTATATTACATTCGAAGTTATAGGAGTATAAAGAAATTTAGGGTCACCTGCAGCAAGTTTTTTCAAATAATCGAAAGCTTAATATTTGCTGTTTATTGTCATTACAATATCATTATCAATTCTACGATAAAACTGCTTAATAAATATATTGCAAACAAACACAAAACCAACAATAGCTGGCAACCCTATTGAGGCTTTTCAACCAAATATGGCCTGAATAATGCTTGTATTAGCTCCCATCAACTGTATGAAATTCGTATTGATATCATGACTGCACTGGAAGTTAAAGGGCAAACAATTTTATTTTCCTGAGAGAATTTTCAAAACCAAAGACACAAAAATTACCATAGCTGGCAGCACCAATCGAATTTTTCAACCAAATTTCTATCAAACAGAGTTTAGAGTAAGGTGCAGCTACTGTGTCAATTTCATGAAAATTTGGTTACTAATTCACATTTCATAGGGCAAAAAGCAGTTTTTTTTTTCTTTGTAATTTTTCAATATGGCACCACTAGCACAGAGTTGCCCACAATTTTAAATCGCTTCTATCAGACCTGGTTCTACTTACGTTCAATGCATTATGTAAATTTCAATGCTATCTGATTATTGGTTCGTAAATTCCCGTGAACAGAAGTTTTTGATGCTAAAAATATAGGTAAACTGGAAAAGGGTTACCGTTCTTGTCCGACATGAAATTTCCAAAGTTTTACTTTGAACGTGTAGATAAAGCATAAGATTTGTATAAATATTGGTTTAATTGCAAGAAACTGACATTTTTAGGATATTCGATGATTTGAATATTTTGACTTCGAAATTTTTTTTTTTTCAAATTTAAGACACCAAAATTATCATAGTTGGCAGCTTCAACCGAATTTTTCAACCAAATGGTTTAAAATAAGGTCCAGCTACTGTGTGAATTTCTTCAAACTCGAACGATTCAATCAGAATTTGTAGGGCTAAAAGCAGTTATCTTTTTTAGTGATTTTTCAAGATGGCATCACAGGCACAGAATAGCCCGCATTGCAAAATTACTTCTATCAGACCTGGTCCTATTTAAGACCAATACAGTCTGCAAATTTCAATTAATTCTGCTCATTGGATTGGAGTTTCCGTGAACAGAAGTTTTTGATGCTAAAAATATAGGTAAATTGGGCAAGGGTTACCAGGCGTGCCCGTTATACCATATTAAATTTTTTTTTGGTTTATGTAAAAAAAGCACGAAATTTACATATGAGTGGTTTTTTTTGAAGAAGCGGCATTTTTTCAAGAGAGACGATATTTTGGAGGTTTTCACTTTCAGTGCCTGCCTTAGCTTCAGGGTTGCCAGCACGCTCATCAACAGCTACACGAATTTTCAATAAAATAATACCAATATGTTCTGAAAATTTAGTAATGATTGAATAGTTTTGTCAAAAATTATCGCAATTAAAAGTTTTCAATTTTTCCCGTTTTCTTTTGAGGCACCCAGCGCACACATGGGGCTAAAAAATTCCAAAACATTATCCGATTCACATGTAAAACACGTTCGAAATTTATTTTGTACCTTTACTTTTGCAAAACTTATTTGTGTACTTATTTGTGTTCAATTTCAAAGCAACGATCCTCCACCAAAACGCTAAATAACAAATGGACCCAGACCACTCAGCCAGTACTTGCGCTACATCCTGTCGTAGCTGTGGCAAAGCAGTTTGCAGCGAAATAAAATCTGTATCATGTGACGGTATATGTGAGCAATCGTTTCATGCTACCTGTACCAAATTGGCCCACAGGTCACCATCTTCAACGACAAATACCTGCCAAGATTGTATAGAAATATAGTCATGTCATGTATTGCGGTTACTAAAGCTTACGAATTCAAATATTCAAACGATTTGTACTATCAACGAGTCATTAAAGGAAGAACACGCCACAATTGCCAATTCCATTCACAGCATTTCCACAGCTCTTTCGCTTTTTTTCTGATTCTCTGTTTGATATACGTGCTCAGTTTACATGTCAATGTCATATATTTTATCACCAATGGGCCAATTTGGCCATATTTTATTTATATATTGACTTTAACATGTCAAACGTAACATCGACATCCTAAACGATAAGTTTGATTCTCTACATTGACAAGTGTCCACATCGTATACCTTCGCTCCGCTTTTTTTTCGCTCTATTTAAATAATTGCATCAGTTTTTTCTTCGCACTTTGCATTGACTGTGTTTTTAATAAAACTTATCGCTCCATTCGTGATTTTGTAAAGTGCCAGTTCAGTGCTTTTCACATTATCTTTTTTTTTAAGATTTACTCTGCAACTTTACCGTTGCTGAATCTTTGCAGAGATTGCCTTCTATAATCTTTTCTTTTGCGCGCTTTTCATCAACAGTTTGTGTTATTTCAAACTCTTCTCGCGCCATTACGCAATTTCTACGGAGTTCCTGTTCAGTGCTCTCTTGATAATCTTGTTCTTAAGATTTTTTTTTAAATAACTTTGCTAATTTACCGGTTCAAATTTATGCTGTGCTTACGAAAGTAACATTTATAAGCTCGTCAAATTATCCATCCAAGCTCATCAGTGAAAATTATAAGCTCGGCGTGAAACTGCGGTTACTCAAACACTTGTCAAATCACCCACCGAAGTCCATCAGTGTTTCAATCCCAAGCTTCCAAAGCTTTGGTGCTTCTAAGCTCATAGTGATTACTTCAATCAAGTTCCGCTTAATTCTCAAACCTGATCGATTGTGAAACTTAATAAATACCATGGTTGTAGTCAAGACACTTGCCAACCTTTCACGGTGTTGGCAATTTTTGCGAGCTAATAAAAACAAGAAAAAATCTCCACCGTCTTTGGAAGGAGAGAACGATGGAGATTGAGCCGCACTATCGATGCACTAAATGATCAGATACTAGGTTTTGTTTGTGAAAAGGTTAAGATTTGAATTAATATAAGTTAGAAGAAAACACAACCGGTATGAAATCGACGACATTGTAACTTAAAGGAGCGTGATGCGATTATTTTGACTCGGACCAACAACAAGAACACAATTGGACACCAGATAATAACAACTCGCAGAATAAAAGCGCGATTTATGCCGAGATATAGAGGTCCACACGACAGACCAGCGTATGTGCCGTGTTGTTCGGATCGGTGAACCCGGACCTAGGCCAACGATTGACCCAATTATAGCTCCCTTGAGACAGTCATCACAGACATGGGTCGTGTTCAAGATCGACGAACGGACCTGAGGCGGCAGCAATGAATACTGAGGCGCACACACCACAGTAGCAATAATTATAATTGCACTAAACCCAAAAAACGCAGAAAAGACAGTTCGCGGAACATAGCAACGACGACGATGATTTCGTTGTGAGCATAGCATTTTATCTCTCAAATTAAGCTTAAGTGGCGCGGATTTTCACTGGGAGAATGCGACATGACACAAATAGCCATTATTTGCATCCATCATCAGCAGCAATCGAACGGATCCACCAAAACTAGAGCGTGAGCTAACGCCTGAAATATTTATTTTGATTATAATTTATATCGCCACCGAGAACTGTCACGAGATGTCAGCTGACAGTTGAAACGTGTGGTGAGATCTCAATGTCCCAAATGTGGATCTCGTGGTAGAATTGGAATTCAACACCCGGTTAGGAGGGAATGAACTCTGTCGAGTACGATCAACGGGTTTGAAAATCCCGCTGCCGCCAAAAATCTTCCTGGGCACTGGGAAGTGAAAAGTTGGGTCTCTTGCGATTCAACTGGGTAGGGGGACGGAAGTCCCAAAGCTGAGGCGAATTTTATTTCTTTTATTCTTTTTGCGGAATTGGAATGGAACTGGGACCGCACTGGATAGGAATCCACTGATCAACCAGGAGACGCTGTAATGAATTTATGAAGGATTCGGCGGATTCTTTTAGTGACGAGAGAAAGTACGAGCCAGATCTACAGTACGAGAAGAGGGAAAAATCAGGTCAATGGTACGCGCATTATAAACTGGAAAATTCGAGCGTCGGGTATAATACAGCGGTCTGAGGCGTAAATCGACTAGCAAGGGCCCCAGCGAGGGAGAATTCGATTAAGGTGATCCGGGAAGGAAAAGTCAAGGTTAGGTAGATTGTAAGCCCAATATTAATCGTTATAGGTTTTTTATAAAAAGTTAGTTTCTGAATTCAAGTGCTGTGAGTTTGCGTAGAATTTTATTCAGAGTATGAGTGGAATTACCATTAATGGTAACGCGTTTAATCTATCCTCGAAATGTAATGAATTAGAAGGAAAAAAATTTCGATATTGTGAAACCGGTATAGTTTGGTGCTAAAGATTCGGTGTTGTTATTTAGAAAACCGTCGCTCACTTCTCGCTTCGGGGCAGCGACAAAAGGCGAGTTTTCAGTTTTTTGAAGCGAGTGGCGGCCTACCCACCCCCTTCTTGCAAGCAAAGGCCGGCTGAAAACCGCCACCCTGGTGTTCCCGCCAGGGTAGTTGATAACTTGATCGCGATATTCATTCATAACAGTAACAAATTGGCGCCCAACGTGAGGCCTGAAATAGCGAAAATTACGGTAATAACGGTTTGAAAAGGCTTTGTCGGATTTAACGTTCATATCGGGGTTAACGGGACGCGGAAAATTTTAGAGTGCTTTTATTGAGATTCGCTGCTAAATAAGGCACTGGAAAGTAGATTTTGGTGCATGATCTATTGAATATTTTGCTTAGTTGTTAATTACTTGAGATTTTTGATTTATTTGAATTTTGGTTTGGTTTTGTGACAGGTAGATCGAGAGTGAGTGTTTTTTAAGTGAATTATGTGGGTGAAAATTAGAACTTGAAGTGCGTGCGTTAAATGTACTAGCTTGTAAGAGGCCATTTCTTTCAGTAAATTTTGGGAGAGTCGAATCACAGGGGCGTGTTTTTAGTGGAATAGGTAATTTTTGAACAGGGGAAATATCGTCATAAGCTATTTTTATTCTTGTTTGGATCTTCTACTAGGGGGTGCATTTGCTCATCGGAGATTTTAAGTTTTCCGCTCCTTCTTGGCGAATCCACCAAAAATTGAGCGTGAGTTAACGCCTGAAATATTTATTTTGATTATTATTTATATCGCCACCGAGAACTGTCACGAGATGTCAGCAGGCAGTTGAAACGTGTGGTGAGATCTCAAAGTCCCAAAAGTTGATCTCGTGGTAGAATTGGAATTTAAAACCCGGTTAGGAGGGAATCAACTCTGTTGAGTACGGTCAACGGGTTTGAAAATCCTGATGCCGCCCAAAATCTTCTTGGGCACCGGGAAGTGAAAAATAGGGTCTCTTGCGATTCAACTGGGTAAGTGGACGGAAGTCTTAAGGCTGAGGCGATCGACCGATATTGGAATTTTATATCTATTATTCTTTTTTCGGAATTGGAATGGAACTGGGACCGCACTGGATAGGAATCCACTGATCAACCAAGAGACGGAGTAATGAATTTATGAGGGATTCGGCGGATTCTTTTGGTGACGAGTGAAAGTACGAGCCAGAGCTACAGTACGAGAAGAGGAAAAAATCAGGTCAATGGTACGCACATTATAAACTGGAAAATTCGAGCGGCGGGTATAATACAGCGCTCGGAGGCATTAATCGACGAGCAAGGGCCCCAGCGAGGGAGAATTCGATCGAGGCGATCCGGGAAGGAAAATTCAAGGTTTGGTAGATTGTAGGCCCAATATTAATCGTTATAGGTTTTTTTATAAAAAGTAAGGCACTCCGCACACGGGTCGTTAGCCATGCGATACGTGAGAGATGCGTTTGACACTTGTCAAGCTCGCGCGAAAACGAGTGTCGTCATCCTCGTATCATATCCACACACGGGTCGTCAAGAAAACGTCAGTATACGTCGTAAAATCATACAGTTCGGGGCATTTTCCCACCTCCCCCACGAATTGTACGTTGCAGTCATCCATCGCGCTTGCAAAAACGACAACTCATTCGGCTTGAGGCCTACAATGCACAACGCTTGAGACGCATTCAACGTGAACCGACTACGCTTCTCACTCTTCATGATAGGCTAACGCTTCTTTAGCGGTCACCCATTGATTTACATAAGTTGTGACGACCAAGCGTGAATAGTTTTGTCAAAAATTATCGCAATTAAAAGTTTTCAATTTTTCCCGTTTTCTTTTGAGGCACCCAGCGCACACATGGGGCTAAAAAATTCCAAAACATTATCCGATTCACATGTAAAACACGTTCGAAATTTATTTTGTACCTTTACTTTTGCAAAACTTATTTGTGTACTTATTTGTGTTCAATTTCAAAGCAACGATCCTCCACCAAAACGCTAAATAACAAATGGACCCAGACCACTCAGCCAGTACTTGCGCTACATCCTGTGGTAGCTGTGGCAAAGCAGTTTGCAGCGAAATAAAATCTGTATCATGTGACGGTATATGTGAGCAATCGTTTCATGCTACCTGTACCAAATTGGCCCACAGGTCACCATCTTCAACGACAAATACCTGCCAAGATTGTATAGAAATATAGTCATGTCATGTATTGCGGTTACTAAAGCTTAGGAATTCAAATATTCAAACGATTTGTACTATCAACGAGTCATTAAAGGAAGAACACGCCACAATTGCCAATTCCATTCACAGCATTTCCACAGCTCTTTCGCTTTTTTTCTGATTCTCTGTTTGATATACGTGCTCAGTTTACATGTCAATGTCATATATTTTATCACCAATGGCCCAATTTGGCCATATTTTATTTATATATTGACTTTAACATATCAAACGTAACATCGACATCCTAAACGATAAGTTTGATTCTCTACATTGACAAGTGTCCACATCGTATACCTTCGCTCCGCTTTTTTTTCGCTCTATTTAAATAATTGCATCAGTTTTTTCTCCGCACTTTGCATTGACTGTGTTTTTAATAAAACTTATCGCTCCATTCGTGATTTTGTAAAGTGCCAGTTCAGTGCTTTTCACATTATCTTTTTTTTTAAGATTTACTCTGCAACTTTACCGTTGCTGAATCTTTGCAGAGATTGCCTTCTATAATCTTTTCTTTTGCGCGCTTTTCATCAACAGTTTGTGTTATTTCAAACTCTTCTCGCGCCATTACGCAATTTCTACGGAGTTCCTGTTCAGTGCTCTCTTGATAATCTTGTTCTTAAGATTTTTTTTTAAATAACTTTGCTAATTTACCGGTTCAAATTTATGCTGTGCTTACGAAAGTAACATTTATAAGCTCGTCAAATTATCCATCCAAGCTCATCAGTGAAAATTATAAGCTCGGCGTGAAACTGCGGTTACTCAAACACTTGTCAAATCACCCACCGAAGTCCATCAGTGTTTCAATCCCAAGCTTCCAAAGCTTTGGTGCTTCTACGCTCATAGTGATTACTTCAATCAAGTTCCGCTTAATTCTCAAACCTGATCGATTGTGAAACTTAATAAATACCATGGTTGTAGTCAAGACACTTGCCAACCTTTCACGGTGTTGGCAATTTTTGCGAGCAAATAAAAACAAGAAAAAATCTCCACCGTCTTTGGAAGGAGAGAACGATGGAGATTGAGCCGCACTATCGATGCACTAAATGATCAGATACTAGGTTTTGTTTGTGAAAAGGTTAAGATTTGAATTAATATAAGTTAGAAGAAAACACAACCGGTATGAAATCGACGACATTGTAACTTAAAGGAGCGTGATGCGATTATTTTGACTCGGACCAACAACAAGAACACAATTGGACACCAGATAATAACAACTCGCAGAATAAAAGCGCGATTTATGCCGAGATATAGAGGTCCACACGACAGACCAGCGTATGTGCCGTGTTGTTCGGATCGGTGAACCCGGACCAAGGCCAACGATTGACCCAATTATAGCTCCCTTGAGACAGTCATCACAGACATGGGTCGTGTTCAAGATCGACGAACGGACCTGAGGCGGCAGCAATGAATACTGAGGCGCACACACCACAGTAGCAATAATTATAATTGCACTAAACCCAAAAAACGCAGAAAAGACAGTTCGCGGAACATAGCAACGACGACGATGATTTCGTTGTGAGCATAGCATTTTATCTCTCAAATTAAGCTTAAGTGGCGCGGATTTTCACTGGGAGAATGCGACACGACACAAATAGCCATTATTTGCATCAATCGTCAGCAGCAATCGAACGGATCCACCAAAACTAGAGCGTGAGTTAACGCCTGAAATATTTATTTTGATTTTAATTTATATCGCCACCGAGAACTGTCACGAGATGTCAGCTGACAGTTGAAACGTGTGGTGAGATCTCAATGTCCCAAATGTGGATCTCGTGGTAGAATTGGAATTCAACACCCGGTTAGGAGGGAATGAACTCTGTCGAGTACGATCAACGGGTTTGAAAATCCCGCTGCCGCCAAAAATCTTCCTGGGCACTGGGAAGTGAAAAGTTGGGTCTCTTGCGATTCAACTGGGTAGGGGGACGGAAGTCCCAAAGCTGAGGCGAATTTTATTTCTTTTATTCTTTTTGCGGAATTGGAATGGAACGGGGACCGCACTGGATAGGAATCCACTGATCAACCAGGAGACGGAGTAATGAATTTATGAAGGATTCGGCGGATTCTTTTAGTGACGAGAGAAAGTACGAGCCAGAGCTACAGTACGAGAAGAGGGAAAAATCAGGTCAATGGTACGCGCATTATAAACTGGAAAATTCGAGCGTTGGGTATAATACAGCGGTCTGAGGCGTAAATCGACTAGCAAGGGCCCCAGCGAGGGAGAATTCGATTCAGGTGATCCGGGAAGGAAAAGTCAAGGTTAGGTAAATTGTAAGCCCAATATTAATCGTTATAGTTTTTTTATAAAAAGTTAGTTTCTGAATTCAAGTGCTGTGAGTTTGCGTAGAATTTTATTCAGAGTATGAGTGGAATTACCATTAATGGTAACGCGTTTAATCTATCCTCAAAATGTAATGAATTAGAAGGAAAAAAATTTCGATATTGTGAAACCGGTATAGTTTGGTGCTAAAGATTCGGTGTTGTTATTTAGAAAACCGTCGCTCACTTCTCGCTTCGGGGCAGCGACAAAAGGCGAGTTTTCAGTTTTTTGAAGCGAGTGGCGGCCTACCCACCCCCTTCTTGCAAGCAAATGCCGGCTGAAAACCGCCGCCCTGGTGTTCCCGCCAGGGTAGTTGATAACTTGATCGCGATATTCATTCATAACAGTAACAAATTGGCGCCCAACGTGAGGCCTAAAATAGCGAAAATTACGGTAATAACGGTTTGAAAAGGCTTTGTCGGATTTAACGTTCATATCGGGGTTAACGGGACGCGGAAAATTTTAGAGTGCTTTTATTGAGATTCGCTGCTAAATAAGGCACTGGAAAGTAGATTTTGGTGCATGATCTATTGAATATTTTGCTTAGTTGTTAATTACTTGAGATTTTTGATTTATTTGAATTTTGGTTTGGTTTTGTGACAGGTAGATCGAGAGTGAGTGTTTTTTTAAGTGAATTATGTGGGTGAAAATTAGAACTTGAAGTGCGTGCGTTAAATGTACTAGCTTGTAAGAGGCCATTTCTTTCAGTAAATTTTGGGAGAGTCGAATCACAGGGGCGTGTTTTTAGTGGAATAGGTAATTTTTGAACAGGGGAAATATCGTCATAAGCTATTTTTATTCTTGTTTGGATCTTCTACTAGGGGGTGCATTTGCTCATCGGAGATTTTAAGTTTTCCGCTCCTTCTTGGCGAATCCACCAAAAATTGAGCGTGAGTTAACGCCTGAAATATTTATTTTGATTATTATTTATATCGCCACCGAGAACTGTCACGAGATGCCAGCAGGCAGTTGAAACGTGTGGTGAGATCTCAAAGTCCCAAAAGTTGATCTCGTGGTAGAATTGGAATTTAAAACCCGGTTAGGAGGGAATCAACTCTGTTGAGTACGGTCAACGGGTTTGAAAATCCTGATGCCGCCCAAAATCTTCTTGGGCACCGGGAAGTGAAAAATAGGGTCTCTTGCGATTCAACTCGGTAAGTGGACGGAAGTCTTAAAGCTGAGGCGATCGACCGATATTGGAATTTTATATCTATTATTCTTTTTTCGGAATTGGAATGGAACTGGGACCGCACTGGATAGGAATCCACTGATCAACCAAGAGACGGAGTAATGAATTTATGAGGGATTCGGCGGATTCTTTTGGTGACGAGTGAAAGTACGAGCCAGAGCTACAGTACGAGAAGAGGAAAAAATCAGGTCAATGGTACGCACATTATAAACTGGAAAATTCGAGCGGCGGGTATAATACAGCGCTCGGAGGCATTAATCGACGAGCAAGGGCCCCAGCGAGGGAGAATTCGATCGAGGCGATCCGGGAAGGAAAATTCAAGGTTTGGTAGATTGTAGGCCCAATATTAATCGTTATAGGTTTTTTTATAAAAAGTAAGGCACTCCGCACACGGGTCGTTAGCCATGCGATACGTGAGAGATGCGTTTGACACTTGTCAAGCTCGCGCGAAAACGAGTGTCGTCATCCTCGTATCATATCCACACACGGGTCGTCAAGAAAACGTCAGTATACGTCGTAAAATCATACAGTTCGGGGCATTTTCCCACCTCCCCCACGAATTGTACGTTGCAGTCATCCATCGCGCTTGCAAAAACGACAACTCATTCGGCTTGAGGCCTACAATGCACAACGCTTGAGACGCATTCAACGTGAACCGACTACGCTTCTCACTCTTCATGATAGGCTAACGCTTCTTTAGCGGTCACCCATTGATTTACATAAGTTGTGACGACCAAGCGTGAATAGTTTTGTCAAAAATTATCGCAATTAAAAGTTTTCAATTTTTCCCGTTTTCTTTTGAGGCACCCAGCGCACACATGGGGCTAAAAAATTCCAAAACATTATCCGATTCACATGTAAAACACGTTCGAAATTTATTTTGTACCTTTACTTTTGCAAAACTTATTTGTGTACTTATTTGTGTTCAATTTCAAAGCAACGATCCTCCACCAAAACGCTAAATAACAAATGGACCCAGACCACTCAGCCAGTACTTGCGCTACATCCTGTGGTAGCTGTGGCAAAGCAGTTTGCAGCGAAATAAAATCTGTATCATGTGACGGTATATGTGAGCAATCGTTTCATGCTACCTGTACCAAATTGGCCCACAGGTCACCATCTTCAACGACAAATACCTGCCAAGATTGTATAGAAATATAGTCATGTCATGTATTGCGGTTACTAAAGCTTAGGAATTCAAATATTCAAACGATTTGTACTATCAACGAGTCATTAAAGGAAGAACACGCCACAATTGCCAATTCCATTCACAGCATTTCCACAGCTCTTTCGCTTTTTTTCTGATTCTCTGTTTGATATACGTGCTCAGTTTACATGTCAATGTCATATATTTTATCACCAATGGGCCAATTTGGCCATATTTTATTTATATATTGACTTTAACATATCAAACGTAACATCGACATCCTAAACGATAAGTTTGATTCTCTACATTGACAAGTGTCCACATCGTATACCTTCGCTCCGCTTTTTTTTCGCTCTATTTAAATAATTGCATCAGTTTTTTCTTCGCACTTTGCATTGACTGTGTTTTTAATAAAACTTATCGCTCCATTCGTGATTTTGTAAAGTGCCAGTTCAGTGCTTTTCACATTATCTTTTTTTTTAAGATTTACTCTGCAACTTTACCGTTGCTGAATCTTTGCAGAGATTGCCTTCTATAATCTTTTCTTTTGCGCGCTTTTCATCAACAGTTTGTGTTATTTCAAACTCTTCTCGCGCCATTACGCAATTTCTACGGAGTTCCTGTTCAGTGCTCTCTTGATAATCTTGTTCTTAAGATTTTTTTTTAAATAACTTTGCTAATTTACCGGTTCAAATTTATGCTGTGCTTACGAAAGTAACATTTATAAGCTCGTCAAATTATCCATCCAAGCTCATCAGTGAAAATTATAAGCTCGGCGTGAAACTGCGGTTACTCAAACACTTGTCAAATCACCCACCGAAGTCCATCAGTGTTTCAATCCCAAGCTTCCAAAGCTTTGGTGCTTCTACGCTCATAGTGATTACTTCAATCAAGTTCCGCTTAATTCTCAAACCTGATCGATTGTGAAACTTAATAAATACCATGGTTGTAGTCAAGACACTTGCCAACCTTTCACGGTGTTGGCAATTTTTGCGAGCAAATAAAAACAAGAAAAAATCTCCACCGTCTTTGGAAGGAGAGAACGATGGAGATTGAGCCGCACTATCGATGCACTAAATGATCAGATACTAGGTTTTGTTTGTGAAAAGGTTAAGATTTGAATTAATATAAGTTAGAAGAAAACACAACCGGTATGAAATCGACGACATTGTAACTTAAAGGAGCGTGATGCGATTATTTTGACTCGGACCAACAACAAGAACACAATTGGACACCAGATAATAACAACTCGCAGAATAAAAGCGCGATTTATGCCGAGATATAGAGGTCCACACGACAGACCAGCGTATGTGCCGTGTTGTTCGGATCGGTGAACCCGGACCAAGGCCAACGATTGACCCAATTATAGCTCCCTTGAGACAGTCATCACAGACATGGGTCGTGTTCAAGATCGACGAACGGACCTGAGGCGGCAGCAATGAATACTGAGGCGCACACACCACAGTAGCAATAATTATAATTGCACTAAACCCAAAAAACGCAGAAAAGACAGTTCGCGGAACATAGCAACGACGACGATGATTTCGTTGTGAGCATAGCATTTTATCTCTCAAATTAAGCTTAAGTGGCGCGGATTTTCACTGGGAGAATGCGACACGACACAAATAGCCATTATTTGCATCAATCGTCAGCAGCAATCGAACGGATCCACCAAAACTAGAGCGTGAGTTAACGCCTGAAATATTTATTTTGATTTTAATTTATATCGCCACCGAGAACTGTCACGAGATGTCAGCTGACAGTTGAAACGTGTGGTGAGATCTCAATGTCCCAAATGTGGATCTCGTGGTAGAATTGGAATTCAACACCCGGTTAGGAGGGAATGAACTCTGTCGAGTACGATCAACGGGTTTGAAAATCCCGCTGCCGCCAAAAATCTTCCTGGGCACTGGGAAGTGAAAAGTTGGGTCTCTTGCGATTCAACTGGGTAGGGGGACGGAAGTCCCAAAGCTGAGGCGAATTTTATTTCTTTTATTCTTTTTGCGGAATTGGAATGGAACGGGGACCGCACTGGATAGGAATCCACTGATCAACCAGGAGACGGAGTAATGAATTTATGAAGGATTCGGCGGATTCTTTTAGTGACGAGAGAAAGTACGAGCCAGAGCTACAGTACGAGAAGAGGGAAAAATCAGGTCAATGGTACGCGCATTATAAACTGGAAAATTCGAGCGTTGGGTATAATACAGCGGTCTGAGGCGTAAATCGACTAGCAAGGGCCCCAGCGAGGGAGAATTCGATTCAGGTGATCCGGGAAGGAAAAGTCAAGGTTAGGTAAATTGTAAGCCCAATATTAATCGTTATAGTTTTTTTATAAAAAGTTAGTTTCTGAATTCAAGTGCTGTGAGTTTGCGTAGAATTTTATTCAGAGTATGAGTGGAATTACCATTAATGGTAACGCGTTTAATCTATCCTCAAAATGTAATGAATTAGAAGGAAAAAAATTTCGATATTGTGAAACCGGTATAGTTTGGTGCTAAAGATTCGGTGTTGTTATTTAGAAAACCGTCGCTCACTTCTCGCTTCGGGGCAGCGACAAAAGGCGAGTTTTCAGTTTTTTGAAGCGAGTGGCGGCCTACCCACCCCCTTCTTGCAAGCAAAGGCCGGCTGAAAACCGCCGCCCTGGTGTTCCCGCCAGGGTAGTTGAAAACTTGATCGCGATATTCATTCATAACAGTAACAAATTGGCGCCCAACGTGAGGCCTAAAATAGCGAAAATTACGGTAATAACGGTTTGAAAAGGCTTTGTCGGATTTAACGTTCATATCGGGGTTAACGGGACGCGGAAAATTTTAGAGTGCTTTTATTGAGATTCACTGCTTAATAAGGCACTGGAAAGTAGATTTTGGTGCATGATCTATTGAATATTTTGCTTAGTTGTTAATTACTTGAGATTTTTGATTTATTTGAATTTTGGTTTGGTTTTGTGACAGGTAGATCGAGAGTGAGTGTTTTTTTAAGTGAATTATGTGGGTGAAAATTAGAACTTGAAGTGCGTGCGTTAAATGAACTAGCTTGTAAGAGGCCATTTCTTTCAGCATCAGTTAGTAAGTTGGGGGGGTAAATTTTGGGAGAGTCGAATCACAGGGGCGTGTTTTTAGTGGAATAGGTAATTTTTGAACAGGGGAAATATCGTCATTAGCTATTTTTATTCTTGTTTGGATCTTCTACTGGGGGGTGCATTTGTTCATCGGAGATTTTAAGTTTTCCGCTCCTTCTTGGCGAATCCACCAAAAATTGAGCGTGAGTTAACGCCTGAAATATTTATTTTGATTATTATTTATATCGCCACCGAGAACTGTCACGAGATGTCAGCAGGCAGTTGAAACGTGTGGTGAGATCTCAAAGTCCCAAAAGTTGATCTCGTGGTAGAATTGGAATTTAAAACCCGGTTAGGAGGGAATGAACTCTGTTGAGTACGGTCAACGGGTTTGAAAATCCTGATGCCGCCAAAAATCTTCTTGGGCACCGGGAAGTGAAAAATAGGGTCTCTTGCGATTCAACTGGGTAAGTGGACGGAAGTCTTAAAGCTGAGGCGATCGACCGATATTGGAATTTTATATCTATTATTCTTTTTTCGGAATTGGAATGGAACTGGGACCGCACTGGATAGGAATCCACTGATCAACCAAGAGACGGAGTAATGAATTTATGAGGGATTCAGCGGATTCTTTTGGTGACGAGTGAAAGTACGAGCCAGAGCTACAGTACGAGAAGAGGGAAAAATCAGGTCAATGGTACGCACATTATAAACTGGAAAATTCGAGCGGCGGGTATAATACTGCGCTCGGAGGCATTAATCGACGAGCAAGGGCTCCAGCGAGGGAGAATTCGATCGAGGCGATCCGGGAAGGAAAATTCAAGGTTAGATAGATTGTAGGCCCAATATTAATCGTTATAGGTTTTTTTATAAAAAGTAAGGCACTCCGCACACGGGTCGTTAGCCATGCGATACGTGAGAGATGCGTTTGACACTTGTCAAGCTCGCGCGAAAACGAGTGTCGTCATCCTCGTATCATATCCACACACGGGTCGTCAAGAAAACGTCAGTATACGTCGTAAAATCATACAGTTCGGGGCATTTTCCCACCTCCCCCACGAATTGTACGTTGCAGTCATCCATCGCGCTTGCAAAAACGACAACTCATTCGGCTTGAGGCCTACAATGCACAACGCTTGAGACGCAGTCAACGTGAACCGACTACGCTTCTCACTCTTCATGATAGGCTAACGCTTCTTTAGCGGTCACCCATTGATTTACATAAGTTGTGACGACCAAGCGTAGAAATATCGCGTCTACGACGATAGCTCAGCGACCCGTGTGCGGATTGCCTTAGTTTCTGAATTCAAGTGCTGTGAGTTTTCGTAGAATTTTATTTAGAGTATAAGTAGAATTACCGTTAATGGTAACGCGTTTAGTCTATCCTCGAAGTGTAACGAATACGAAGGAATAAATTTTCGATATTGTGAATCCGGTATCATTTGGTGCTAAAGATTCGGTGTTGTTATTTAGAAAACCGTCGCCCACTTCTTGCTTTGGGGCAACGGACGAAAGTCAATTTATATATATATTTATATATATATAATTTATGTGTTTTATATATATATAATTTATATATATATAATTTATATATATATAATTATATATATATATATATATATATATATATATATATATATATATATATATATATATATATATATTATATATATATATTTATATATATATAATTTATGTGTTCAAACCGCCGCTCTGGTGTTCCCGCCAGGGTAGTTGATAACTTGCGTTATATGAGCTGGCTTGTAAGAGGCCATTTCTTCTAGCATTAGTTAGTAAGTTCCGGGGGTAAATTTTAGGAGCGTTGAATCAAAGGGGCGTGTTTTTAGTGGAATAGGTACTTTTTGAACAGGGGAAATATTGTCATTAGTTATTTTTATTTTTGTTTGGATCTTCTACTGGGGGGGTGCATTTGTTCATCGGAGATTTAAAGTTTTCCGCTCCTTCGTGATTTGAAAGTCAGTATTTTAGTGATGAAGATTATTGTGGATCGGTTAAGCAAAGATGAGCTGACGTATGAGCTTGCAATCCTTGCAATCTTTAGTAGGCTAAAGAGGAGTTACACTGAGGAAGAAAAACTTCGGACCTTGAGAAGGAATATCGCACCCTTCTACCAACAGCAGCTATGTTTGACATCAGTCGAGTCAATATCGGAGTTGGTAAGAATGGGACGCACATTGGATACAACGACGGCTTCAGTAGCGGCGTTCGTACCTCCAACTATACGATCGAGAAGGTGTTTAGAGCCAGATTTGGCATATGTGAGTGCGGAGACTACAGCGCAGTTGGCGGTGATGTCCGGGGGCAGTCGCGTCCGATGTTGGATTTGCCGCAAAGAAGGTCACGTATCCAGAGAGTGCTCTGAGCCCAGGCGATGTTTTGGCTGTGGTTGTCAGGGGGTCATGCGTGCTTCATGCCCTTCATGCCAAGGGAGAGTTAGTGGGACGGAAAATCGGGCTCGACAAGATACGCAGGGATTGGGAAACGATCGTCGTGCTCGTTAAGCGGCCGAGTGAACACGATATCAAGGCCGGAACGGAGTAGTCATCAGCCGATCGTAGACTATGCGTTGGTGGAATATAATTCCAACAGTCGACCACACTTACAAGTGGAGATTGAGGGTACGATTTTGGCGGGATTATTAGATTCAGGAGCGAGTCGTACGATTCTGATTCAGGAGCGAGTCGTACGAAGGGTGGTCTCCATTGGCAGGTAAGGGCACATTGAAACAGGACGGAATCGAAGAAGTACGGCTCGCAAACGGCGTAACGTGTGCGGTAGATGGAGTTTCTGGACTGGAATTTGCTTTGAATGGACAAATGCATACTCTCGAAACATTGGTGATTTCATCGATTCCGCAAGAAGCGATTTTAGGTATAGACTTCTGGCAGCGTTTCGGCGTCGTGTTGGATGAAACTTAGTAATGCGTTTAATCCGGTAAAGAAGAATTGTCGAAAATTTCTAAGCTATTCTCTGAAAAGAGAGGGGCTTACGGTTCACGTATTTATTTAATAATAACAAAAAAACAAGAACCCTCCACCGCCTTCGGGAGTAAGGTCGATGGAGTGGAAGCCCAAATAGCAGTGATAATCCCCGATGTAGTAATAAAAATTGCGAAGTTAACTTAAGTTATCAGAAGGGAACACGTTGTTAAGTTGCGAAGCTCTACAACATGAATTGTCGACCATACGAGATGATGAATACTGAACACAGTCCAATGGTACAACGATGTCGCAAGGCTAAATGAGGATAACAGAGCGCTATTATATATCATCATCATCATCATCGATGGCGCGACAGCCCAAATCGGGCCTTGGCCTCCAGTAACGTTCGCCTCCAATCGTCTCGATCCTGCGACCTGGTTCTCCAATTATTGAACCCCAGTATTGACCTGCTGTCTGCGTCTATCGTGTCTTCCCAACGTTTCCTCGGCTTACCAACTGGACGCTTCCCTTGTGCTTTGCCTTCCAACGTTCTTTTAGGTAGTCTATTGGCCTCCATCCTTGCGACGTGGCCGGCCCATTGTAATTTCCGTAATTTAATGCATGTGGATACAGGTGGGTCGTCGTATATATGGTACAACTCATTGTTGTATCGCATTCTCCACTCTGTCCCTTCTTGTATGGGGCCAAAGATTCGTCGTAGCACTTTGCGCTCGAATACGTCCAGCGCCTTTTCGGAGTCCGTAGTCAAAGTCCAGGCTTCGCTTCCATAGAGAAGCACAGGTTTAACGAGTGTTTTGTATATGCGAAGCTTATTATTCCTGTGCACGTTCGTAGACTTGATTATGGGGAGTATGGAATAGTACGCCTTGTTTGCTGCATTTATTCGCCGTAAAATTTCGTCCTTTTCACTGCCTGATTTATCAAGGTGGACTCCTAAGTAGATGAAGCTATCTACATTTTCGATGTTGTAGTCTCCTAAGGTCAAGTTTTGTCTGATTGGCGCCATTTTTCTTGTTTGGGTCATTAGTTTGGTTTTATCTTCGTTGACCCGTAGATTTATTTTTTTGGCTTCTGACTCCAAACTTAGGAAAGCTTCCTTTGCTTCTGGTATGGTCCGTGCCATAATGTTGACGTCATCGGCGAATGCTACTATTTGCGTGGACTTGAACAGTAGTGTGCCTGTTGTATCAGCTGGTATTCTTCTGATGACGTATTCCAGAGCAAGGTTGAATAGCATCGGGGCAAGTCCATCTCCTTGCTTTAAGCCTGAGTTGGTGTGGAAGCTGTTGGATAGGTCACTGTTGACTTTGACCTGAGATTCGGCGTTCATCATTGTCACTTTAGTCATGCGGACGAGTTTTGTTGGAATTCCCAAGTCAAGCATGATTCGGTAAAGTATATTTCTGTCTACACTATCGTATGCTTGCTTGAAATCTACGAAGACCTGGTGCACGTCGATATTATACTCCCAGCATTTTTCAAGCACCTGTTTGACTGAGAATATTTGATCTATCGTAGATCGTCCGGACCTGAAGCCGCCTTGATACTCTCCTATGATGTTATCATAGAAGGGCTTCATTTTACGTTCAATAATTTTGGACAAAACTTTATAGGACGAGCATAATAAAGCGATGCCTCTGTAGTTTTCGCAACTTAATTTGTCTCCTTTTTTAAAAATGGGGCATATAATACTTTTTCGCCAATCATTTGGCAACTGTTCTGCTGCCCAAATTTTTAATATTAATTGGTGGAGAATGTTGCAAAGAAGAGTTCCACCATTTCTGAGTAATTCGGGAGGTATTCCATCTATTCCCGGAGCTTTGTTTATTCGAAGGTAACGTATGGCTGCCTGAACTTCTTCGAATGTTGGTGGAGAGATGTAAATGTCCTGAACTGCTTCTGGGATATTTGGATCTGCTGAGTTTGTCGTCGGCGCGGGATTAAGCAGCTGATTAAAATACCGTGCCCATCTTTCTTTAATCTCGACCGAGTTACTGATGATGGATCCACTTTCATGCTTACAAAGGCTCGTTCGCGGTTTGTATCCCTCGCGTAGCTGTTTGATTGAGGAATACGCAGCTCGTAGATCATTATAGGTCATGTTTTCGTTCAGTTTCTGGATCTTGTTGTTGGTAAGTTGGCGTTTCTTTTGGCGACACATTTTTTTTGCCTGTCGGCGGAGGATGTTATAGTTTTCGGTTTTAGCGCGTGTTGGTCGTTGGATTAACTCTTTGTAAGCCTCATTTCTCTTTTTAATAGCATCTTGACACTCGTTATCAAACCAGTCATTCCGAGGATTTTGGCGTTTATGTCCTAAGGTCTTTTCTGCTACTGTTTTGATTCCTTCTTTTACCTTTGTCCACATGGTTTCGATATCTGCGTCGTGTTCTCCCGACAGAGGGATATCTTGGAGTAGATTTCCGAGCGTCGACATGTATGTAGTAGCTACCGAGTTTTCATTGAGTTTTTCTAGGTCGTATTTCGGTATTCGTGATTTTGAGTGCTTTTCACACCTCGAAATACGACATCGGTATTTCGCTCTGATAAGGTAATGATCGGAGTCACAGTTCGCGCCACGTAGTGTTCGAACATCAAGAATGCTGGTGGCCACCCTTTTTTCTACGAGAACGTGGTCTATTTGATTGTAGGTGCGACCATCTGGTGATGCCCACGTTCGTTTGTGTATGTCTCGATGTGGGAAGTATGTTGAGCTTACAAGAAGGTTCCTGCTAGCTGCGAAGTCAATCAGACGCTGCCCGTTTTCGTTCGTAATTGGATGAAGGCTGTGTCCTCCTGTGGTTCCTCTATGAGCCTTCTCGCGGCCGATTTTTGCATTGAAGTCACCTAGAACAATTTTCACGTCATTCGAGGGCAGTGCGTCAACGGTGCGTTCTAAGGTGCTGTAAAAGTCGTCCTTCACTGCGTCGTCCTTGTCTTCGGTTGGAGCATGGCAGTTCACCAACCAAACATTAAAGAATTTTGTTTTTATGCGGATCGCACAAAGTCGCTCATTTATTGGTTTGAAATTGGTGACGCATTGTTTGAATTTATTGTCTACTATAAATGCAACTCCAAACTCTCGACTTCCCGAAATTTTTCCGCTGGTAAACAATGTGTGCGTTCGCATCTCATTAATTTCGCTGCCAAGCCATCTAGTTTCTTGAATCGCCAAAATGTTGAAGTTGAACGCTGAAGCCTCATTAAGAAGCTCTCGAAGTGCCCCTGCTCTATATAGCGATCTAACGTTCCAAGATCCGAAAGAGTAATCCATATTTCGTTGCCGAAGTCGTTGCCGTTTAGTCAATCCGATCCGAGGCTGATTTCCTGGTTCCGTGACAATTGATTTTTTTTACGGGGATGCGTTGTCAGCGCCTCGCCCAACCCCCAACCTGGAGGGCCGGCCGACGGAGGACTCTGTTTTATGGCGCAGAGTGCTCGCCATCACCCTTTCTCGTTAGCTGCGTTAGCATTACCGGGAGCCACCACGTGGAGGTGAGAATAGGATTTGGTAGTGGCTCTGTAGTTGACATTTCAGCGTGCTTTTCTCAGTTTTTTCGACAATGTACAGTGTCGGATCCATACATTATCCTGAGACACAAACCTTACTACCCTTTGACTACCCAAGACTACCCTATCAAGACACCAAAATATCTTGTAACCCAGATAACGAGCAATTAAAAACATATCGACAATACAAAGGAAAAAAACTCTAGCGCACCTAAACCGCTAGAAACACTAATGTTCGAAGAACAGTAGGAGAATCGTGCAGGTTTTGAGTGCATGTTCCACCACATGAGCTGCTTATTACGGCCAAACTGTTTCTAATGCCACGTTTTACTTTGGTCTCAAGAATGCATTATTTCTCATATGGTAGAAGGTTTCAGAAATTACAACTGGCATGAATATGAATTTTTATGAGAGAAAAACACGGGTTAACTATATTCGTTATCAGTAGCTTTTTTCACAAAATTTTGAAAGCAGCATCTCAAATAACATCAATGAAGAAAATGCTCAGTGCCTGCAGCAGTGTAACTGAAGTTGGTGTTTGGGGCTGCGATCCGAAAAATTTGTTATATTACATTCGAAATTATAGGAGTATAAAGATATTTAGGGTTGCCTGCAGCGAGTTTTTTCAAATAATCGAAAACTTAATATTTGCTGTTTATTTTCACTACAATATCATTACCAATTGAAAATTCTACGATAAAACGGCTTTAGAAAGATATTGCAAACAACAACAAAACAAACAATACCTTAAACCTTATTTGGCCTGAATTATTTTTACAATGGGTTAAATTAATTGTATAAAATTTGCATTGATTTCATGACTGCAATGGAAGTTATAGGGCAAAATGTTTTATTTTTCTAAGCAAATTTCAAAACCAAAGACAATAAAATTACCATAGCTGCCATTACCAATCGAATTTTTCGATCAAATTACTATTAAACAAAGTTTAGAATAAGGTTCAGCTATTGTGTAAATTTCATGAAAATTTGTTAACGAATTCACATTTCATTGGGGAAAAAGCAATTTTTTTTCTTTGTTATTTTTCAAGATGGCATGACTGAAACAGAGTAGCCTTAAATTCAAAATTGCCTATATCAGACCTAGTTCTACTTAAGTCCAATGGATTTTGCAAATAACAACTGTATCTGATTATTGATTCGTGAGTTCCCATGAAAAGAAGTTTTTGATCCTAAAAATATAGGTTAACTGAGATAGGGTTAGCGTTCTTGTCCTACATGAAATTTCCAAAGTTTTGCTTTGAACATATAGATAAAGCATAAGATTTGTAAAAAGATTGATTTTATAGTGGGAAACGGACATTTTTTTAGGATATTCCTTGGTTTGAATGTTTTCACTTTTAAATTTTTATTTATTCGAATTTAAGACACCAAAATTATCATAGCTGGCAGTTTGTACCGAATTTTTCAACCAAATTTCTACTAAACGTGGCTTGAAGTAAGGTCCAGCTTTTGTGTGAGTTTCGTTAAAATCGAACGATTGATTCAGAATTTACAGGGCTAAAATCATTTTTAGTTATTTTTCAAGATGGCACCACTGGCACAGAATCACCCGCATTTCAAATCACTTCTATCAGACCTGGTCCTATTTAAAACCACTACATTCTGCAAATTTCAATTTATGTTGCTGAGTGGATCGTGAGTTTCCGTGAACAGAAGTTTTTGATGCTAAAAATATAGGTTAATTGGGCAAGAGCTACCACGCGTACCCGCTAAACCTTAACAAATTTTTTTGTTTGGTTATTTAAACAAAGAAAAGATTTACATATTATTTGCTTTTGTTCGAAAAAGCGGCATTTTTTAAAAAGAAACGATGATTTGGAGGTTTTCACTTTCAGTGCCTGTTTTAGCTACAGAGTTACCAATAAGCTCAAAAAAACTCTACAGAAATCTACACCCTAATTAATATTAATACGTTCTGAAAATTTCGTAATAATTGAATAGCTCTGTCAAAAGTTATCGCAATTTAAAAATTTTCAATTTTTTCCGTTCTCTTTTTAGGCAACCTGTGCACACATGTGGTTCAAACTTTCCAAAACTTTATCCGATTCACAGGTAAAACACGTTCAAAATTTATTTCGTCAGCTTTATTTTTGCAAAATTTTTTTGTGTAAGGAATATAAGGTATATTACAAATGTCACGAAAATGGCCGCTGGCTCCAAAAGGATAAAGATTATTAACTTTTTGTGAGACTTGGCACTATTTCGCATATACACCAATGTGTTCTGAAAATTTCACTTCAATCGGATGATGCGTTCCTGAAATTTTTTTATCATTTATATATATATATATATATATATATATATATATATATATATATATATATATATATATATATATATATATATATATATATATATATATATATATATAGGTGTATAATATATATAGAAAGAACCTGTTTGGTACAACGCACTAAAATAAGGAAGAGCAGACGCCAAGAGCCTTCAATCCGGTACATTGAACCGGCATTGAATGAACAACCCAACCCGGAGGAACTCAGTACAAGAACTGGTTCTACTTAGGTTTTTCTCGGCTCAGTACAAGAACTGGGTCTATACAGGTTGGGGTCGGAAAAAAGTCGGAAAAAGTTTAATGTTCATAATTAAACATTTCACCTAGCAAATATAAAGACGACTCAGAAACACGTACTAAAAGTAATCTATAAATTACCTCGTCAATTTTCCTCGTTGGAACTCTTTACATTAACTAAAGTATTCGACGTCAAAAAGCTGTATGTGAAATCTGTGTTATACTACACGTATAAATACGAAAAGCAGAATCTAATTTGCCATGACCAGGAAACTAGACATAGCTACAACAGATTTGTTGTTCCTTATTGTAATAAAATACAAATCCAAAAATATGTTGCATATATCGGTCCTAAATGCTATAATGACCACCCCCCAGTTTTTGAGAAATATAAATTCATTGTCACGTTTTAAATACAGCGTTCAAAATTGGCTCCAGTCTATATCAAATGAAGAAAATTATGCTATATTCAGCTTTGTATAAAAATTGTAGAATAAATCTAACGGTATAACGTAAGCAATTGTTTTCTAATGGAAATAAATCAAATAAATTAAGTTATTGATAAATTTATATTAGTATAGTTGAAAAAAATTAAGTCTTCTACCACAAGCTTAGCTTATAAGGAGGCCATTACACAATCATAATTTAGAGTTCTTCGCTTCTTAATGTAAGAGTTTTTGTGAAATAAATTTAAATTGAATTGAATTGAATTGAACAATCGCTTTAACTAAACAACATCGTTTAACTAGCTCGCGGGTTGAGTGAAATTCCATTTTACACAGATGGGCTCTGAGGGCGGAAGACATGTTCCTAAATATAACGCACTGGAGCTCTTAGTTCATCAAAGGGATATTAAGCTGCAATGATATACTCTCCAGAGTGTCAAAAAAGTCCTGAAGTCGCTCTTCTGTTTTCTGTAAGCGACCATGCAGCATCCTTTGTCTATCCACAATAGAACAAAATGCGGCGAATCATTCCAAAAATTCTGACCTCTATTGATTTCATATTAAAAGATAATTCTGCTCCCTTTATTCCATATGAGAGGATCATTCGGCTGCCTTAACTTTCAAGCAGATGCAAATCGGATGCAAGAATAGCCAACGGAACGCAATAATCTTCCGCCGAAGCAGTAACCGAAACATAAACTCTCGTGCTGTTAAACCCGAAGTAGACACATCAAATAGACCTGTACAAAATTGAAAGCAGCTCCCATTATTTGAACGCAGAGTGCTGTGAAATATTTAAGGCAAAGGAGCTGGCTGAGATTGCTATCAAGGTAATGATACAATTATACGATCTCGTTTGTGAAGTGAACAGAAGAAGATATCAAAGTTGTTTACATAATTTTAACAAAGAGAATCAGTGACTGGCTAAATTGATATGCCACATACTACTTAAGCTTACGTTGAGTTGATACAACCACCATCAAATTAACAAGGATCAGCACCACCCACCTAGTTAGTTTAAAAGTTGCTACAACTACCATCAAAGTAAGCGAGGATCAGAAACACCCACGCATTAAGCTTACATCAGCTGATACAACCATCAATAAAGCTAATAGAAACACAGTGGTATTTGAAACACATTCGGCAGGCAGCAACGGAGCTTTTGATCAATTATGTCAGCAATATCGAATAAATTAATCTGTAAGAAATGCAGGGAAAATATTGTAGAGAAGACGGAATATTAAGAGTATATAACTTAATATAAAAATTGCATTTCTATTATGCGGCAATTGAGTTGCGCCTTCATTTGACAGATGAAAACATTTTATACATCGATGTATGTGCGCCTTGATTGTATTTCGTTATTTTAGAACCCAAAATTTTCATCAGATTCTGCTTAATGTTGCGGTCAGTCTTCCGTGCAGAGTTTTTAAATGCTGAATAGAAATGAGCAATTTTAAGAGATGGCTTCCATGTGGGAGAATGATTGGATTTCGTTCTTCGTAAGACAAATGCGAATGGTGTAGTCGACCTTCAATTTGTAAGATGTCATCTTTGTCTAAAAAAAGGTATGAATCCTTTGATTTTGCTTTTGTCATTGATTTTTGTTGTTGATTTTAGTGATTGGATTTCTTCATTGAACTCCGCTCTTTGGACGGCATGGATCCAGTAAGAAGAGGCGTTATCTTGTTCCTGTGATGACAGGAAACTTGCTTGATGAATCAACCTTTGCCTTCTACATTGTTGAATAAATCGCAGAGCGTATGCTGTAACTCGGATGAGTTTAGTGTAGGAAGAGAGATCGGAAAGGTTCATAATTATACCTTCATCTATAGAAGTCTGTGCCACAAAAGAAGTAATTTTACGGATATCCTGCGTTGTAGTGAAGGCACTTTGCGTTGGCCAGTCATTGGCAGAACGTGACAGCTAATCTGGTCCGTGCCACCAAAGTGTTGGAAATTTCAACTCAGTCGTAGATATGACTCTGGTTGCAAAATCAGCAGGATTATCCGTGGATAACATGATACCAGATGGCCAAAATTAAACAAAATTATTTTTGAATTTCCCTTGTAAAGGCTGACCTTCTAAGTAGCTCTTGGCT